>JAZAYU010000605.1:163107-223375 GCA_038501625.1 Corbicula japonica
CTGGTGTAATTAGCTCCCAATTGGGAACACGGACATTTCTATCTCGGCAAAGATCATGACTGCATTGGTGGATGATTCTAAACAGGGGTATGCTTGGTTTAAGATGGAGTTATGAGTTACTTTATATTGACCAATGCAAACTGTCTGGCGTTTGTGTAATTAGCTCCCAATTTTAAACATTATCATTTCAACCTCGGCTGATATTGACCATTACAAACTGTTTTGCGTTATATTTGCTTAATTAGCTCCAAATTGTTAACACAGCATTTTTAACAAGAGGGATATACTAGTCATCTGTAAATTTTCCACCAGTTTTTCAAAGTTGAAAAACTTTACATGAATGATACATGGGTGGTCTTCTTTTGAAGTGTTTCAGTTGGTTCCAGTTTGCAGGACAACTAGGGGCTAAAAATAGAATTTTTACAAAAATCTTTAAAAGAAATCTTGAAAAAAGCATAAAAACTGCAAGAACTAGAGATTTGATATTTGGTATGGAGCATCATCTAACAGAGATTTTCATTTTTTGCTCCCGAGGTCAGTATTGGTCCTGCCCTAGGGTCAGGTCACTTTATTTTACATAGGCTTATGTAGAGGTAGTTTTCAAAAATCTTCTTGTCTGAAACCGGAAGGCCTCGAAGTTTGATATTTTGCATCCATTGGCACTGAGTCTAAAATTCCTCTGCCAAAATTTTTCAAATTACGCTCCTGGAATCAAACATGGTCCCCTACACCCTAAGGTCACATGACTTTACACGTTTATATAGGTGTAGTCATAAGAAATCTTCTTGTGGATCATTATTTGTAATTCTCTGATAACTGCTTTACTCTTTCCTCCATATATACGTCTTTGGCATTGGCACAGTGTAGATCAAGAGCAGCCAGCACACCTTTGCTGTCTGATCAGGATCGACACTGTTTGCTTTTAGATTCATTAGGTTATTTCTGATCAAGATGCAACCAGTGCAGATCAAGATCAGACAGCACAGATGAGCCAGCTGATCTAGATCTACACTAGTCGCACATTCAGGGTTAATGTCAACTAAAATGCTGCTCAGGTGATCGATATAGGCTCTTCATTACACTCTTGCTCATTTTTCTTTACAGAGAATTTGTTGTTCACGTCGTGAAGCACCTTGGTACCAGTCTTCATTATGGGAACCAGTTCATCTACCAATCGTTGCCACGGCTTCTGAGCCTCTGGCTAGACTTCGGTACATCTGTCGTAAACCAGGAGAAACGAGAAAGATCAAAGTCGGCCCCATCTGTACAGGCCCTGCAGAAAAATGTCAACAGCCTTTCCAAGTTAAACAATGTACATATACTGAATTAACTTTGTTTTACATGTTAATCATGCAAACTTTGTCAAAACATATTGAGACACTGCTGTAATTTTCCACTAATGACATATATGGGGTGAGAACTAGTTTTGACATTTGATTTGTGGCATTCGTCTTCTTTCTCTTATTATGTAGAAGTATGTACAGTAAAACCCCATGTTAAGATTACCAAAAAAATTCAGACCACCCTGATGATAAGACCACTATTGCAAAGTCCCTTTTTTACAGTTTGTGCTATGTTCCACCCCAAAATTGAGACCACCCAGTTATGAAGACCTGTTGTCCAGTCCCAGAGTCCAAATAGCAAGGTGTCACTTACTTAACTGGTTAGCTTCATAGAAAATATTGGTATAAATGCACACCAACCAAACTGTATTCACATTTTGGGATTCTTTCAGATGATTGGTTCCTTCGGGAAGACACTAGCTCCCTACCAGCTGTTCTTCGCATTTTCGCAGTTGACGTCAAGAATATGCCACGCCCACAATGAAGTCTTCCAACAGCTAAAGGTATGTTTATCCTTTTACTCCCTGAATATACCTTACATTACATCTGTGCTGCCTTATTTTTTGGGTTGCCTGTGATTGCAGGTAGACACATAGGGATCCTAGACAGTGGCGTGTGGTAAACCCTCAACTTAAACATGAAACTTATTGTTACCTATTACTTTGAAAGTACTTGTCCTATTCATTTAATACTTGGAATATATCATCTGCATGAACAAAGCCATTGGTGAAAACAGGAATGATAAATCCTCTTTCAGCATTTGTTGAGTTATGCCCTTTATTGATGCAATTTTGGTCAAAACATGTTTCGTAGAACAAAAAATTATAGTTCCAAAAAGAATTACATTAAAGTAGCTTTTCTTTTTCAAAAAGTAAGGCACTAAATAAGCTTGTAATTTCATATACAAAGAAAATCGAACAGTGTAGATTCTGATCAGATGGCCATGATGTGCTAGTTGATCTGGATCTACGCTGTTTGGAAAACGGCCATATCTCATGAAGTCAAGGGTTAAAGGGAGATGTGCAGGGTCGAGCAGGTGTACTCGATAAAATCGTAAACAGATCGATCTATGTAACACTTACGTGTACTTTTAACTAAACTCTACATTTCAAACCTTCCAGGAGGAAGTTTTCGGCTAACTTTACCATTTTACCGGACCTGAAAACAATCCGCTGAAGAAATCCCTATACAAAAATACATTCTATATTTAGCGATCATGGGAATGTCACGCGACGTTGATAGTCGGCAAGGTACACCGAATGCGTATTTTGGTTGAAGCGATCATGTGACAATCCCAAAAACCACCGCGGCTTTACGCGGGAAATACAAAAATAGCTTACCTTTGCTATTTTTATAACCTTACACCATTTATATATCTTTTTTTATAAAATATTGGTTTGAAATATTTCGGGTGTAAGTCAATATTTGAGCTTCAAATAATGATATTCAACTGATTAATAACCCTTTTTGCAAATCTGTTCCATTCATCAATCCTGCACATTTCCCTTAAAGATAGCAGGCTAGGCAGAGCAAGGCTTGTGGGTCAGAGTGATCAATGCTTCAAGTACATGCTATCCTTTCTTTCAGATGCTTATTGCTAGACTGGTTGTTAGTTATCCTCAACAGGCTTTGTGGTTGCTGATGGCTGTATCAAAGGTTTGTAGCTTAATGATTGATAATTAAAATTTAATGGTAAAATTTTGGAAACTATCAAACTATTAAGACTTGTTTGGCAAAGGCAAATAGTGTAGATCCAGATCAGTCAGCACCACCATCCTGTCTTATCAGGATCTATACACTTTGGGGAATCACATGATCAAAATAATCTCTAAACAAATGTAAAACAAAGAAAAATATAGTATATTTTGTCCATGGTTGGTGTGAAGCTTTATTATGTAGCCTATCATATGCCTACTGGAAGGTATAATCATACTGACAATATTTCGCTCATGACCTCTTCCTCATAATTCTGAACACCCAAGCACTATAAAACATGGCACTGCAGAGGTAATCTGGTAAAATTCTAAACAAAACACTTGTTAGCAATTGTAGTATAAAACATATTATAGTCTGTGGTCATATGATAGTACATTTATGAATTCTATTTGTGCAACTCAGAAATGAAAACTTCACAGAATTCAAAATTTCCCTATAGCTTAGAGATTATTTTGATCATGTGATTCCCCACAGTGTTATCAGATGGCACAGATGTGCTTGCTGATCTGGATCAACATTGTTTTGCCAATGGGAAAAAAGCTATCCTATGAACAGTAACTAGATCTTGGCTAACATGATTAAAGGAATGTCTTTCTGTCATTAAACTTCAGATCTAACTGGTTGCCTACCCATTTAATTCCTAATATCTTATTGCAGTCTTCGTATCAGATGAGAGCTAAAAGATGTCAGGAGATTTTCGCCACAGCACGGTATGTTCTTGCAGTACTTATACTCTTCAGTTTGGAATTTAAAAAAAACTAATTTAATTGCACCAAAAGTTCAGTTTCAGCATTGGATAATTATGATTATATAAAATATATATTAAAAATGAAATGTCACAAGGCTTGGGCCATCCTTAAAAAATTGTTTGTTTGTGGTTGCGACACCGACCCAGTGAAATGACACCCGATCCGAAAGTTTTTTTGACCATGCTGAGAAAATGTCAAAATGGCAACCACATCCGTTAAAATTTCCACGGCTCTTACTTTGAATGTTTTCTTCAAGTTTCACGCTCATAGTGTGGACATGGCCGTAACTGGGTACGGCTCTTACATGAGCGATGACACTAATAAGATTTTTTTCATTTTTTTTTCCGTTAGGATGAATCATTGAATTTAAAATGACATTTCCCATTGACAGCAACCATGTTACTTTCTAGGTGACTTTAAATATGAGAAAGAAGGACTATACATCAACAACACTAATAAAAAAAAATGCCAAATAGCTTTATTACAGACATTTCACTCATGGTTAGATGTGTTTTAAGTAGGGATGTAAACGAACGTTCGAAAATACAAACGTTCGGATAAGGTTTTGAACTTTCGAATGCATTTGAAGCATTCGAATGTTCGTGAAAATTCGATAATGAATGACAATCAAGAAGGTTTGGTATTAATTTGACACAATAACCGTCAAGATAAATGATTTTCTGTTTACAAAGTACATGTAGAAAATTACATGTCTGTATTTTGATTTCTGCGCACGCGCGTTCTTTTGTAACATACGGCATAAATGTAAAGTGCGGATCAAAACAAGTTGTGTGCAACCGCATAATCAAATTTTGAAAGTTAGTGCATAATAGATCTATTAGAACACGAATGTGATGAAATATAAAGTAGGTCTAATAATAATAACAAATATTGTATTATTTAATGCATATTGAAACAATGATTAATTTAGTAAATCAATAGAGCCATTCAGTTATGAAAATCCAGTTGTTCACACCTATTGTAATGTCAATTAGAGAATATACTGTAAAAATCTTTGACACGCAAAACATCAGATTTAGGGGTCCAAGTTAAAGCACAATGTTTACTTAACACATGTCATTTAACACATGTTAGTGCTACAACGTTTGGAGAAGAATTCTTGGGTAACAGGAAACTGTCAATTAGTCAACACACTATGACAATACCTCATCTTCTTTTCACATCAAAAAAAATCATATTTTCACAAAACTTCTACCGTATACATCTTATCAACTTTACACTCGCCAGCTTCAGTTTTAGCCGATGTTTGGAAACGTTGTCACGGTCAATAACATTGTATAAAATAGTGAAATATGCTTGTTTGTTCCGAACGTCGTATCATTGTGTTTAACATGCTTTGCAATATTTAGCCTAATATGTATCGTTCTGTTTTTTAAAGAAAATATATATTCATGTAAAATAAAATGATATTTTCCTCTTACAAAACAACTTGGAGTTTTTATTCTTTCATGGTTTACTAAATATAAATAAAAAGTTAGATCCGTAGACAGTCTAATTCTCCGATAAATAAATTCACTATTAAGATTTTGGAATACTCGGATATTATCGGCAGAATCAATATGAATAAAAATTTCGTATTTTCGGGGATACTGCGAGGGTTTACCGATAAAAACAGGTCGTTTCATGGTTTATGTAATTGTTAATGATTCGAACGTTCGAATGCAAACTGATCCGAACATTCGAATGGTAAAATAGGCGGAAAATGCCATCCCTAGTTTTAAGGCTTTGCTCTGGGTATTACAGTACTCTAAACAATTTAGGTTACAAACGGAACGCACGATATACGGAGGCACAATATATGAATGATGAACGCATGATACGTGATAGACAAACGCACTATACACCAAAGACACACGATACTGCCCATTAATATAATTAGTGTAAGAGATTTCTAAAAATTCGAAATTGCAATCAAAATATAAGATGAATGGTTGAAATTAAGTAATAAAATTTGCATATACAAGTAACTTATTCACGTTGCACGATAAAAGTTAAAGATGCATGATGCACAATACAAGATATACGGACGCAGGATGCACGTTAGACGGGCGCACCATACACGTTAGACGGACGCAAGATACACGATATACGGACGCACGATAGACACAAATTTTGTAACATTAAACTTTCACGGTACTGTAAAAAACTCAGAAAAAAAATACTGACCTACCGACCCATGTCCAAAAAGTTGGGTCGTGCAACTGCAAACAAATAATTTTTTAAGGATAGCCTTCTTTAACCCTTTCCTGGATATATACGCATTTTTACGCATGTACGACCAGTGTAGATCCAGATCAGTCGGCACATCCAAGCCGTCTGATCAGGATCTGCACTGGTCGCATTTTGGTCAGAAATAACCTAATGAATCAAAAAGCAAACAGTTTAGATCCTGATCAGACGGCACGGATGTGCCGGCTGATCTGGATCTAAACTGTTCGCCCTAGCAATAAAGGTGTATCTGTACAGGAAAGGGTTAAATTTTATTGTGCTCTTTCTTAAGACCAAGATTTTATTTTTATTTCTTACTTTATAGGGAGATGGATCCAAGTTTAACCAAAGTCATACAGGTAAGTTGGACTGCTTTAAAAATATTATCCCACTTTTGTTAACCAACTGATTTTGTTGTATCTTAAGATATGCCAACTTATCTGGATCAACACTGTTGGCTTCTTGATCGGTAATAATTAAAAGCAAACCTGATTAGACATGATTTGCTTTGTCATCAATGTAACTGTTCCAACAGCCATGTCACAAATTCTCCATTGCCAGTATACCGGTAGATAAGAACTTCCAACCACTGAAACGTCTTATCTATATTTCAGGACTATATCAAGTTGACGGAAAGATTACTGGAATTGTGTGAGAAGGACCTGCCTCAGGCATCCACTGCCAGCATAGACAAGAACTTCCGACCACTGAAACGTCTACTTGAAGATGAAAAGTGAGTTGTAGGTCAGGGATATCCCCTGACTGTATAATTATAGCGTATACTGCTGCCATTTTGTTTGTGTGTCCAAAATCCTCTCTGCTTTAGAAGATTGTAAAGTTTAATTGAACAGCATTTTGCATTTAAATTTTGATAATTGTCTTCTCTTTTTTTTTATTGATGACATTGCAATGACTGTGGATGGCCCTTGAACATACCGGTAAGAATTTCGATCAAAAATACAAGTCTTTATTCATTCCCTACTGTAAAACTGGTTTTATTCACGTTAGTTTTATTTTCGCTAATATTCTCAAATCGCTTCCACCGCGAATTAAAAAATACCACGAATACATGATGATTTGTCATATTATCCGAAAAATATGTATATCCAAAAACGACCTTGCGTATTTATTACAGAAAATAGAAGATTTTGGACAAAAATCGCGAAATTTTGACCCTGCGAAATTAAAGCGTTTTACAGTAAATTACGATTAAATAATGGTTTTGTTAAAACATCACGTTACATGATGTGTCTTGTACTAAAGGATTCTCCTGATCTGACTTTGCTAGCAAGATTGCTTTTAAGCTTCTTTGTATACTTGTTCAGGGTCAGATGCAAGATTTGCAGAACTGGGGTTTGTTCAGGGCAGTGTTAGAGTATTTCAATGATGATTTCCAACTTTTTGGCCAAACAAAAGTTGTATATATTATCATATGTCAGGGCTTTATTTAACCCTTTCCTGTATAGACACACCATTATTGCTAGGGCTAACAGTTTAGATCCAGATCAGCCGGCACATCTGTGCCGTCTGATCAGGATCTAAACTGTTTGCTCTTTGATTCATTATCTTATTTCTGACCAAAATGTGACCAGTGCAGATCCTGATCAGACGGCACGGATGAGCCGGCTGATCTGGATCTACACTGGTCGCACATGGGTAAAAATGCGTATCTGTACAGGAAAGGGTTAACCCTTTGCTCCAAAGATACGTCTTTATCATGGGTGAACAGTGTAGATTCAGATCAGCTGGCACATCAATGCTGTCTGTTTAGGATCTTAACTGTTTGCTTTATGGTTGGAAATAACCTAAGAAATTAAAAGGCTAACCGAGTAGATCCTGATCAGACCCGCTGGCTGTGCAAGCTGATCTGAATCTGCACTGTTTGCCAATTCCATAAAAGCATAGGCAAGGGTTAAACCATATGTTTTATTTCCAGGTTTACCCCGATATTACTGCCGCTGCAATCTTCCATGACGGTATCACTACCTAACACCATGGACAAGAGATCTCTACACAACCCATTCCCTGCTAATCTCGCCTACATTAAAGGATTTGAAGACACTGTGAGTGTATAGTCTTACCTTTTTATGCCCACACAAAGTTAGAGGCATATAGAGTTGCACTTGTCTGTCTGTGGTTACATCCATCCATGTGTCCCCCAAATCTTGTGGCATCAACTCCTCATTAACTATTGGACGGATTTCTTTCAAACTTGCACAGATGATCAAGCAGGATATGTAGAAGACCTAAAAAAAAAGTTTTTTTTCTGCAGCCATCTTTACCAGAGTTATGGCCCATGTTACAAATGTTGTTGTAGAATTGGGGGCATCAGTGTCTGAGGACACATTCTAGTTGTATTAGGAAAAGAAAGTTTTAAATGTGATAAAAGTACAAACTAGGTAAAAATAGACAAATATAACACAATATAACTTCAGATTGAGATTCTTGCCTCTCTACAAAAGCCCAAGAAGATCACCATGCGAGGAAGTGATGGTCGCCTCTATGTGATGATGTGTAAACCTAAGGTATGTATACTTGAAACAGCTTGTGTAATTAACCCTTTATTCCATATATACACACTTTATTGCATGTGGACTAGTGAAGATCCAGATTAGCCAGCCCACCTCTGTGCTGTCTGATCTGGATCTGCACTGGTTGCCTCATGGTTATAAATGACTCGAATGAGATGTAGATCCTGATAAGACAGCAAAGTTGTTCTGGCTGATTTGAATCTACACTGTCTATGATAAAAGCCATATATTTACACTTCAACTTCGTCCTCTAAGTTGAAGTCTTATTCATCTAACGAATCATAATTTCTAATGGTAAACAGTGTGACTTAATAATTTGAATGGTGTGGCTAAAGTAGAACCATTCACAATTTATTGGACGTTGGACAATGTTGTGACGTGTGATGTCACCAAGCACGCACGTTTCGCCACGAGTTGCTGTGAAAAACCTTGCCATCATTCACTTTGTCGTCAATGTTGCTGTTCCAACAGCCATTCGAAAAAAACGTAATATCACAAATTCTTCTAATAATATCTGTATTAAAAAGAGTATTAATGTGTGTAAATATAAGGATTGAATCGATATTTAATGGTTTCCATTTAGGTATGAAAAACAGTTGGATTGTTTAAAGTATGCGTGAAGCCCTTTGGGCTTCACACACTTTAGACAACCCAACTGTTTTCCATACCCAAATTGAAACCATCAAATATTGATTCAATCCTTAAATAAAGACTGATTAATTGCACAAATGATATTTCACAGATTTCTTCTACATGTAAGTTTAACCAGTCTGACTAATTATTCAGTGAAACTATTTCGAAGATATGGTGTAATACAGGCCTGTCTGCTTTAGAATTATGACTGAGCTTGACTACAGTGAAATCCCGCAGTTTAGACCACCTTTTGAATTCAGAAAATAGCGTGGTCTTAATTATTGGTGGTCTTTATTTTGGAGTAGAAAACAGTGCAGAACTGTTAAATGGGAAATTGGAATAGTGATCTTATGATCAACTTGGTTTTGATGAGAACAAATTTAGTAGCTCACTCAGTGAAATATATTTCTATCTTACACTCGTAAAACAAATATGATATATATTTATGCAAATTGAGAATATGATCAGCATTATGAATAGTTAAATGACTATTGAAAACAATCAATCATTCTTAAAATGAACATATTTCATTTTTTCTAGGATGACTTGAGGAAAGATTGTCGCTTGATGGAATTTAATGGCATTGTGAATAAGTTCCTACGCAAAGATCCCGAGTCCAGGAAGAGGTACCTCTACATCCGAACCTATGTGAGTTTTGGTATATTTATAGCAATAAAACTGGTGAGAATGTTTGATGCTAAGTGATTGAAAACATTGTATTCATTCATACTTTGGTGTGCAAGGGAACGGCATAAAGGGCAACTTGAGAGTTGGTATAGTTTGAGTTATAAAACTAGTGAGAATGCTTGATTCTTATCAGTTTTCCTTAGTGGATTAAAGAGATTGAATTCATTTACATATTCATAGGTTTTTATAAGAATGTCTAAAAGGAGCCATATTACGGGAACACGCATGGCGGGTGTTTGGGCGGCATCAACAGCAATGTTTGCTCTCGACCTAGAACAGATGTTTTCTGATCTTTATGAAACAGAAGTACCGATAACTGAAAGAATCAAAATGCTAACAGTTTATATCCTGATCAGATGGCACAGATATGCTGGCTAATCTGGATATAAACTGTTCCCCCATGGATAACAGCCATATCTCTTGGAGCAAAGGGATAAGCACTGTCCATGGAATAAATGTTAAATTTCACACAAAAAAACATCTAACTTACTGGGCCAATGATCATAAAACTGAAACTGTAGACTGGTATCAAATCTCAAGCATCTGATTGGCTGAAATGACAACTGGTCACCAATTTAGCATATCAGATGCTTGAGATTTAAGACTGGAATCCAATCTCAGTTTTATTATCTTGGGCCATGGTTTATTTGTTTAATAGACTGTGATCCCATTGAATGAGGAGTGTGGTTTAATCGAGTGGGTTAACAACACGAGTGGTCTACGACACATCCTGATGAAACTGTACAAGGAAAAGGGGCTATACACTAGTGGTAATGACCTTAAAGCCATGATGCCAGCTCTTCAGGCCCCGAAAGAGTATGTATTTCGCTTGGGTTTTAATTTGATTATTTTGCACCAGGGTAAATGTGGGAATTTTAATCCAAGCAAAATTACACCATGTAATACAATGTCTTAAAGCCCCAGCCGTAAACTTAAGTAAGAATATACATGTACTATTGAAAAATCATATTTGTCCATATTATTCTTATAGACGGGATTTTCAATGATATTGTTAAATTATCGTTAACAAAATTTTAAGAAGCTAAATATAATGGAGCTATATTTAACACCGACGAAGAGACCACTTCATGCCCGATCTCGATTTTTGTGACTTTTCGGAAATCCTACTTTCGCTTTTAGTTGCGCGGACCTTATTTATTTTAGTAAATTAAAATTTTATTAGCCTGAAATAATGCTGCAAATTTTTGCCTATAGTTCCAAATACATGTAATATTTCATAAAAGAGCGGGTTAAATTGAAGTTATGCTGCTGTAATAGAAAAATAAATAAAGTGTGAATTTATGCCCATTTATCATATTTGGCTTTTGGATAAATAATCTCTTATGTTGACTCATTGATGGATTCAGGTCAAATTCAAAAAAATTATACCTATGCAAAATAAAATGACACCACAGTAAATATACAAGAGTACAAATGTTTAGGTCGTATGAACAAGTGTTACAGTTTCTAAGAATCGAGTTTCGAGTAGAAACCTTCCAGTTTCAAGTAGACAATATTGAGTTTCAAGTTGGGATTTTCCTACTTGAAACTGAAACCCGAAGAAAAGAATCCCACCTTATGAACCTTTGCAATTCATGTAAATAACTTTAAATCTGTACAGTATTTCAGGGTGATCTGTATGAGGGGTTTTACTTTACATACTGTTTGGATGTTTTCAGAGCAAAGCTGAATGTGTACAAGAACAAATTGCTACCTCGACACCCACCTGTGTTTGGAGAATGGTTCTTGAGGACGTTTCCGGACCCAACTTCATGGTGAATATGATTTCTCTCTACCCCTAAAACAGAATTTTTTTCGGCAGATTTTTGAAATACTGGTCCGAAGAATGAATCCTTTAGTACATGGGATATGGTTGTTTTCCATGGGGAACAGTAAAAATTCGGATTGAAAAAATCTGACCAGGATCTGCACTGTTCATTTTTAGAGTATTTTGGTTATTTCTTATCAAGAGGTCAACAGTGAAGATCCAGATTATCTGGATCTACACTGGCTGCACAGGCAATTAAACCCATATCGTTAAATTATTATGTAAATAAAATTGTTGTTGTGCAGTTCATACTATTGGCACCTATATATATGAATTGTAGCATTCAGTTCAAGTTTCTGTGTCTTTCTTTAACAGTGTTTTGGGCTTTAATGATTCTTGTCCAGTGTTCTTATATGGTTGTCATTCGAAGTTGTTAATACAGTTTGATATTGGCCAGATTGAACTGGTAGGGGCTGTGCATTGGTATCCCTCGAGTTACATTGGCCCAAGATCATAAAACTGAAGTTGGAGACAAGTCTCAAATCTCAAGCATGTGATTGGCTTGATTGGTGACTGGTCGCTATATTGATTATAACAACGCTGTCCAGGTGATGCGAAAATCTTCAGGCCAAGGTAAAATGTAATGGAGTTATGCTATTTTGTGTACTTGGATTTTGTCACTCAAACTTAAGGTTGGCTTTAACTTTGCCGTATCGTAATACAACATAAATCTTGTCTTTTCCAGGTATAATGCAAGGCTGGCGTATTGTAAGACAGTAGCTGTGATGTCCATGGTTGGATACATTCTGGGGCTAGGGGATCGCCACGGGGAGAACATCCTGTTTGACTCGACATCCGGTGACTGCATACATGTTGATCTCAACTGTCTATTTAATAGGGTAAGCTTGCAAAAATGGAGATGTTAAGTTACCGTGTTAAATTGTGTAAATGGTAACCGTGCACTTTTTAGCCCTTTAAATTCATATAATAGATGTGTATGCATTTTATCATCTGTGCAACCAGTGTAGATCCAGATCAGCTTGCACATCCATGCCATCTAATCAGGATCAGTCTGCACTTTTCACATTTTTTTTCAAAAATAACCTTAAAAATCAAAAAGCAAACAGTTTAGATTCTGATCAGACAGTCCAGATGGGCAAGCTGATCTGGATCTACACTATTTGCCTATGTTATAAAGGCATATATATGGAGTAAAGGATTGACTCCCGACATTCCGAGGAATCATGGGTGCTGGTTATCCTTTTAGTAAAATATTTCATTATTTTTTCTTCACTCAAATTTTGCCAAAAAAATAAAGCATGGTGATCAGAGGGAATACCAAACGAGCTGTCCACACACAATAAATCTACATTTGAATACTGTAAAACTGCTTGCCTTCAGATTTGTTTAATAGACAAGAAAAAATAAAATAAAAAATTGTTTCAGTCTCAGTGATAGATACAGTTAACAGTGTTCACTAATGAAATCATACGGATATTATACAGAAACAAACAAATATCCTCTATGACGTCCCCATAGTCAGATAGTGAGGAAAGGTTTCAAATTTGTATTAAGTAATCATTTGCTGAACACCAGTAATGTATGAACCATTTGTGCTGTCTGATCAGGATCTACATTGTTCACTGTTTTATTTATTACTATAGGTTATTTCTGACCAAAAAGCAAACAGTGTAGATCATGATCAGATGGCATGGATGTGCTGGCTGATAAGGATCTACCCTGTTCACCCATGTAGTAAAAGGTTAAAATGCTCTTATTTTCAGGGAGAGACATTTGAATGGCCAGAGAAGGTTCCCTTCAGACTAACCCACAATCTGATCCATGCTATGGTAAGTTGTTCCGAGTTAAGACTGACGTACAACGTAAGTAGAAATGCACAAGATCACATCACATTTAATTAAATTATGATAATCTTGGTTTCAATATCCCAGTCAGTATAGATTTGAACAATCACCCCTAGGATATACTTCTTTCTTTTTAATTTTTGCCTTTGGCGTTCTCCGTGATATGCCGTAGTTATATTCTCAGATCTCCATCAAATTAGATTCTATTCAGTTTGCCCATTGTTTTCTCATTGGGGAAAAGCCATTCTTTTAAATGGGGACCATTCATCTCTGATCATGGAGTGGTGTTAATCTAAATATACGGGAGTGAATGTTCCATGTTCACCACCATAATTATGCATACCATCATTTGGGATGGATCAAAATTGTACTGTTTACTGGTGTAAATATTGAGTTGCGCTCAACCTGGTGCTAGGTGGCGTCGGCAGTAATTTGCATGTCTGCCCATGTACAGGCTCCATTAAACCAGGTCTGCAATATTTTCATATTTGTCATGTTTGATGGCTTTGAAAGTTTCCTTTTCATCTATTTCTAAATAAAAGGGGGCTTACTGAAAATAGTATGGAGATCCCCAGGACTCAAAACAACGCAATAGCTGCTTTGTAGTAAAATAGCTGGTCATATGGTCAGTATGGCGGGGAAATCCCCATACCTTACAGAGACTACTGTATCATATATACACTCACCGTGCACTTTGCTACAATAAAAGTCTTTCTTCAGACTGTTTTTATGCTCCCCCCGAAATTCGGGGGAGCATATAGTTGTCGCTTTGTCCGTCCGTCCGTCCCGTCCGTCCGTTCGTTCGTTCGTTCGTCCGTCCGTCCGTCATAATATTGTCCGGACAATTACACAAAAACTATGAGAGGTATCAAGACTAAACTTCATAGGTAGTTAGATCTCGTTGAGGAGCAGTGCAGTGCACAAGAACTATAACTCTTGCTTTATTCATTTTTGAGTTATTGCCCTTTGAAATTTCTCATACTTACTTTTTGTCCGGGGCATATCTCCCAAATTCTAAGAGTTATGAAGTTGAAACTTCATAAGTAGATAGATCTCAATGAGGAGCAGTGCAGTGCACAAGAACCATAACTCTTGCTTTATTCATTTTTGAGTTATTGCCCTTTGAAATTTCTCATACTTACTTTTTGTCCGGGGCATATCTCACAAAGTATAAGAGTTATGAAGTTGAAACTTCATAAGTAGATAGATCTCAATGAGGAGCAGTGCAGTGCACAAGAACCATAACTCTTGCTTTATTCATTTTTGAGTTATTGCCCTTTGAAATTTCTCATACTTACTTTTTGTCCGGGGCATATTTCACAAAGTATAAGAGTTATGAAGTTGAAACTTCATAAGTAGATAGATCTCAATGAGGAGCAGTGCAGTGCATAAGAACCATAACTCTTGCTTTATTCATTTTTGAGTTATTGCCCTTTCAAATTTCTCATACTTACTTTTTGTCTGGGGCATATCTCACAAAGTATAAGAGTTATGAAGTTGAACCTTCATAACTAGATAGATCTCAGGGAGGAGCAGTGCAGTGCACAAGAACCATAACTCTTGCTTTATTCATTTTTGAGTTATTGCCCTTTGAAATTTTTCATACTTCCTTTTTGTCCGGGGCATATCTCACAAAGTATAAGAGTTATGAAGTTGAAACTTCATAAGTAGATAGATCTCAATGATGAGCAGTGCAGTGCATAAGAACCATAACTCTTGCTTTTATTGATTTTTGATTTATTGCCCTTTGAAATTTCTCTTACTTATTTTTTGTCCAGGGCATATCACACAAAGTATAAGAGTTATGAACTTGAAACTTCATAAGTAGAATGAATTCGTTGAGGAGCAGTGCAGCACACAAGAACCATAACTCTTGCTTTATTCATTATAGAGTTAATGCCCTTTGAAATTTACCATACTTACTTTTTGTCCGGGGCATATCTCACAAAGTATAAGAGTTAGGAAGTTGAAACTTCATAAGTAGATAGATCTCAATGAGGAGCAGTGCAGTGCACAAGAACCATAAATCTTGCTTTATTGATTTTTTATTTATTTCCCTTTGAAATTTCTCTTACTTAGTTTTATCTGGTGCATATCTCACAAAGTATAAAAGTTTCTGAACTTGAAACTTCATAAGTAGAATGATCTCAATGCGGAGCAGTGCAATGCACAAGAACCATAACTCTTGCTTTATTCATTTTTGAGTTAGTGCCCTTTGAAATTTCTCATTTTTTTTTGTCTTATTTTTGTACAATATTGTAAAATGCTTTCTGTTTGAATCGTAAAGGAAACTTTCAAATACAATATCTTTCTTACAAATTCTTCCTGTTCTAACTAAAAAGTATTTGTGACAAAGCGGCGTTGGGGAGCATAACCCGTCTCTGACGGCTCTTGTTCATTTTGCACTGGAAAACATTTAATCCAGGACATGGCTATGACAAAGCCCTACACAAACTATTGGAATGTTCACAGTGTTTTGTCTTTAGACATTGACAAACATGAATGTTTTACCACCAGTTGCTGCAAAAAGCTTGCTATTATTCAATTTGTTGTCAGTAATCAGTGTGGCTGTTCCAACAGCCATTCAAAAGCTGAAATTCTCAATATTTAGATTGGTTTGAAAATATTTAGGAACTGAGTCATTATTTTAAAATATTTATTGGGATATGAAAAACATTTGGGTGGGGCTTTACATGCTTTTTAACAATCCAGATGTTTCCTCTACCCCGATAAATGTAATAAAATGTCAATTCAATTCATAATTGTCCGAGAGCTCTGTTTAACCCTTTCCTCCATATATATATATATATATATATGCCTTTTTAGCTCACCTGAGCTTGCTCAGGGTGAGCTATTAGGATCGATGAATGTCCGTTGTCCGTCCACACTTAGTTTTTTAACACTCTAGCGGTCACATTTTTGCTCCGATTGTCATGAAATTTGGTCAGGATGTTTGTCCCAATGATTTCTCGGACGAGTTCGAATATGGGTCATCTTGGTCCAAAAACTAGGTCACTGTTACTAAAAATAGAATTTTCTTGTAAACACTCTTGCGGTCACATTTTTGCTCTGATTGTCGTGAAACTTGGTCAGGATGTTTGTCCCAATGATTTCTCGGACGAGTTCGAATATGGGTCATCTGGGTCCAAAAAACAAGGTCACTGTTACTAAAAATAGAATTTTCTTTTAAACACTCTTGCGGTCACATTTTTGCTCTGATTGTCATGAAACTTGGTCAGGATGTTTGTCCCAATGATTTCTCTGACGAGTTTGAATATGGGTCATCTGGGTCCAAAAACTAGGTCACTGTTACTAAAAATAGAATTTTCTTGTTAACATGCTAGTGGTCACATTTTTGCTCCGATTGTCATGAAACTTGGTCAGGATGTTTGTCCCAATGATTCCCGGACGAGTTCGAAAATGGGTCATCTGGGTCCAAAAACTAGGTCACTGTTACTAAAACTAGAATTTTCTTGTTAACACTAGCTGTCACATTTTTGCTCTGATTCTCATGAAACTTGGTGAGGATGTTTGTCCCAATGATTTCTCAGATGAATCTGAATATGGGTCATCTGGGTCCAAAAACTAGGTCACTGTTACTTAAAATAGAATTTTCTTGTTAACACTCTAGCTGTCACATTTTTGCTCTGATTGTCATGAAACTTGGTCAGGATGTTTGTCCCAATGATTTTTGGACGAGTTCGAATATGGGTCATCTGGGTCCAAAAACTAGGTCACTGTTACTAAAAATAGAATTTTCTTGTTAATACTCTAGTGGTCACATTTTTGCTCGGATTGTCATGAAACTTGGTCAGGATATTTGTCCCAATGATTTCTCGGATGAATTTGAATATAGATCATCTGGGTCTAGGTCACTGTTACTAAAAATAACTTTGTTGTACTCAGGTGAGCGATAAAGGGCCATCATGGCACTCTTGTTACACATATGCCACCAGCGTAGATCCATATCAGCTGGCACATCCATGCTGTGCAGATCCTGATCAGATGGCACAGATGTGCCGGTTGATCTGGATAATACACTGGTCCCACATGCTTAAAAGGGGTATATATGGGGGAAAGGGTTAAAATATTACAATAATCATTCTTATACTGAAAACCTTTTCTTATATGCCTGACATCAGAATACTTTATTACTTGTTTCTTCATGAATACTTAAAATGCAATACACAAACCTTTTTTCAAAGACCACTCAAGGGAAAACCAACAGGGTCTTTGTTCACAGGTGAATGCGCTGCCAGTAGGACAAATAAAACAAAATATTATTTATAGATGGTCTTTGTTCACAGGTGATCTTTAACACAGATTGAACTTAATAATATAACCATGGTAAAGGTTAAGTCTATATCAAAGTTATATTTCGAATTCGAACAATTAGGATATTGCATATAACTGTACCATAAGTAAATTTTTATAAACAGTTATATTGTATTGAATTTTCAGGGTCCATTGAAATTAGAGGGTATATTCCGTAGAGCTTGTGAGGTTACGCTGAGGGTCATGAGAAAGGAGTCAGAGCCGCTAATGAGGTATCCCTTCTTTGCAACTATTATTAACCTTGTGAATTTCTGTAATAGACATACCTTTCTTCAACTTGCTTCTTAAATCGTCTATCTCGGAGGGTGGGGTAATTACAGTGATTGCCTTATGTGTCCAAATGTTTGTTCATCTGTCACAAATCTCCTATATTAAGATATGGTGTAATAGGTCATTTATTACCCACATTTTAATAAAGTAGTAATTATCAGTCTGTGTCGAGCAAGAAGCTCCAAAGGCTGTTCATCATAGACCATTGCTCATATGTCCAAACCAAGAAGATTAACCCTTTACTGTGTATACCTGTATATACATTTGGTTTGACCAGTGTAGATTCTTATCAGCTGACACTGCATGTCATATGATCTGGATCTACTGTGTTGCTTCCTGGTCAAAATACCATAGTATAATTAATCAAACAAGTGAACACTGTTAATTCTTATTTATATTAGTGCTCAAAACATTGTAAATTCTTATTAGTGCTCGAATGTTTCGGCTGATCTGAATCTAAACTGTTCGCACATTGGATTAAGGTGAATGTGTTGAGTAAATAGGTTAAGTGTAACTCTTTAATCTTCAGTGTGTTGAAACCGTTTGTGTATGACCCATTGGTAGAGTGGAGCAAACCTTCAAAGGGACACCGTCAGAACCCTACAGAATCTGGAGAAATCACCAACGAACAGGTTTATTTTGTGTCCTACTTATTTGTATAAACTACAAAATTTTTTTTTTAACAATGTATTCAAAATTTAAGTTTCTTGTATTATTTAATGTTGTATAACTGCTGATTTTCTTTGTCTTCGTATAAAAAGGCCATTAAAGTTTTTTCATAACAACTATGACAAAAAAGACACAAAACTTTTCAATGAAATGTCATATTCCAAATTTGGCCATAATATGAAAAGGTGTGTTTGATCTTTTTATGTCCCTGTAAGCAGGAGGCATATAGAGTTGCACTCGTCTGTACGTCCCCCAAATCTTGTGGCATCAACTGCTTCTAAACTATAAGGCAGATTTCTTTCAAACTTGCACAGATGATCAAGCAGGATGTGTAGATGATAATAAAGGATTTTTTCCTGTGGCCATTTTTACCAGAGTTATGGCCTTTGTTATTACAAATGTTGTTGCAGCAGTGGGGGAACATTCTAGTTTTTTTGGACATTTTAATCTCTTGCAATTATCTATTACTTCTACTTAACTGATACTGTTGTATCATTAAATTTCGCAGGGATCAAGTTTCGCGCAAATGACATAAGTGACACTTTCGCGAGGACTTTAATTCGAGCAATTGTATTATTCTAAATAGGACTAAATATTCAATGGTTTGACACATTTTTATCATACATCATAAACAATATTGTCTGCCCAAATTTATGCCATTATTTAAAAAAAATTACATCAAAATTTCCCGTGATATCAATAATTTTTGTTATTTTTCAATTTAGGGTCGTGTACATGTCCAGAACATAGAACAAAGACTTCAGGGAATCTTAAACAAAGGGACCAAGCGGAGTGGTCTGCCCCTCTCTGTGGAGGGACATGTTAATCACCTGATCCAAGAAGCCACGGATGAGGGAAACTTGTGTCAGATGTACATAGGCTGGGCGGCCTATCTGTAGACATACACATTCATTTGAGGGAAATCTATGTCAGATGTACATAGGCTGGGCGGCATATCTGTGACGGACACTTTCATTTTTGGCAAACACCAAATAGAGTATTTTGGGAAATCTGTCTGACAGTTTCAGAGGTGGCAGACATTTTTTTATTTCATCTAGATCAGAAATCTGGGTACTGTTTGAATTAGATTGGCTCAGAACACTACAGTATGATGTGCGTCGACTTGCAGGGGTAGATACAGAAGGGGTTCAGTGGGGCTGCTCGAACCCCTTAATCCCATAGGCCCAAAAAAAGAGTTTGAGCAACCCCACTGACCCCTTCTGGTTCTTGACCAGCTAACAATGGTTATCCGAGATGAAAAAGGCGTTCATTGAATTAACAGAGACCATTTGATGAAAATTGGCAAGTGTGCCATTCTGTTTAGACAGGTGTTTATATATCACATGTTGTTATCATTGTCATTGGTAGGGTATTTCATAATATTAACAATTTTCATATCAATAATGTTGTAAAGCCATATAAATATATGTGCCTTAGAATTTTTGTTCATGTGTTCTTGTTTTGTTTTCTGTTGTTGCAATTTATGAATAAATGATTGATGATACATTTGTTGTCGTCTGGTTGTTTTGGGCAATTTTAAGCTTGCCCTTTTTTAGAATAGTGGCTCACCCTAGTGTCCATGTTGACATCTTAAGTTTTATGCACTTGGTCAGAAACTTTGACTCAACTTCAGATATCAACTTCAAAATTGGAATATATATTCACTATCAAACTCTACATCGTTGCCAACAAGACCCATAACACTTCCACTTATATTTTTTAAGTTATACCACCTTTAACTTGGAACTTGTATTTGTATGCACTTTTCCCATAACTTTGAAACTACTTAAGGTAATTCATTCATGCACCCAATACAGTTCAACTGGCGATAAGCTGTGAAAATAAAATTACCATTTTTTAACAATTTCCCAAAATACTGATATTATATTGGTATAAACAGGTGAATGTTAATAATAACAGAAGAAAAAAGTTGTAAAAAAAGAATTTTGTTAGAAAAGTAATAAAATGTGGTACCTGCTATGTTGTCTAATCTGGGTGTCAAAATTAAGCACATTACACTCAAATAAATCCAAAATAATAAATTTATTTTCACAGCTCGTCACCAGTAAAAGTGTATTGGGTGCAAGAATTACCTTAAGATAACAATTTGCAACTTGGAATATATAGTCTCCATCAAAATCTTCATCATAACATACAAGACGAACAACTCTTACAAATATTTTTCATGTTATATTCGTCACTTAGATTTTGTCACTTAGTTTTTTTTTAAACGACTACAATTATCAAAATCATAATCAGCAAGGGGCATAACTCTACTACTTATTTCCATAAAACATGCCCCTTTTTACTTTGATTTAATGTTGAAGTTTTATGCACTTGGCAAAAAAAACTTTGAAATTACTTAAAACAGCAACTAAAAACGTGAAATACATGTTCACCGTAAAAGATTATTTTTTATCACATGTAAGTATTTTGTAAAATAATAAATGTAAGTGATAAACATTCTGTAAAATATTAATGTAAGTGATAAACATTCTGTAAAATATTAATGTAAGTGATAAACATTCTGTAAAATATTGATTAGGATTAGGATGATTAAATGTTATTAAAATTAATTGGTAAAAATGAATATAGTTTGTATAATTTTAACTAATTAAAATTTAATCTGTAAAGTATTGATTACAATAAGGATAATTTAATCTAATTAACTTGTGTTTGCATCATTAAATGCTGTTTATTACATTTAATCGTTTCTTCAATCATGTTTGATATTTCTTTGATAACTTAAGATTAAAGAACATTAAAGAACAAAATTGGTTAAATTTTGTGATTATTTTGTTGTTGCTTTATAAAGAACACCGTTTATTTTCCCATAACTACGACCTCCTGGCAGATAATTACTACATTTATATTTGTACCTTTTTACCAAATTTTACTATTTTTACATTAATCAATGTCGTCTGCTTAATTTTAGGCACTGAAGTATCGTCTTTAAGATTCCTTATCCCGCTTAAATTCATTCATAAATGCAATGATTTTGTTAAATAATTTAATTAATTTTTATTATTGATTTGAACAAATGTTTATCATATTCTATTTCTAGGTTCAATCCACTGCCAGGTCAATCAAATCCACCCTACGACTCTGGCCTGACACACGATCTGATGACATCACCAGCGACGTCAACACCAGCAGGTGGCAGTACCAGTCCCGACAAAGCTGCTGAACAGTGGACGACAGTGTTCTGTAAACTATCCAGATGATAAAAATCATATGAGTTACTATAAAAGTAAACACACATCTACAATGACCGATGACGTCATCATGTACTGGACCAGTGTGAACTACCGGAAAGCATGAGGAGTCGAAACATATGACCAAGTAAAATCGTTGTGACAAATGACTATTTCTGCTATACACATATGAGCAAGTGGACAATAGTGGATGCTCTTAAAAGGGGAGTGCTTGTATGTTGTGTAATATGTGCTTGATTTTAATTATTTAGTTACAAAGTTAGTAACATTTAAGTTACATTGTCGGTAATGTTATTTGTTAATAAATTATTATATTGTCTTCGATTGGTTGTGATTCTGATACATGGATACCTGGTCTGAACAGCTTTAAACTAGTCAAATCCAACTTAGACTCTAGTGAATAAAGATCAAAAAGAGTAAACATTCTATATAATTTATCAGTGTTTTAGACGGCGGCCATTTTGAAGTGACCAATTACATGCGCACAGGTCCATAATTCTCATTAAAAAAAAAATCAAATAGTTTTCATTGGAATACATCAAATCATAGAAATAGAAAATTGTTTTACAAAAATTGTGCTATTTTTGACAATTTTGTTTATTTAAGGAATGATTCTTATTTTGGTGCGGTTCAATATCATAAAATAAGAAAACAAGTCTCTTAAGATCCCTATTTGTGAGATCGTGCTTATTTCTTAACCAATCCGATTGCTGAGATCTTGCCCTAAAATTATAAAATTGAGAATGAAGACCAATTCAAATCCCAAAGATCTTATTTGTTATTATCTTGTCTCTATTTCAGCCAATCAGATCTTCAGATTTGAAACTGGTCTCCATTCTCAGTCATAGCATTATATCCTAAAATTCAAGCAACTCTTTGTAGGGTTAGATTGTACTGAGCACTTATGTAGGCTCGGTTTGATCGAGTCTGATAATAGACAGTAATGAATAAGAATATTACTCTCCATGAACTCGGTATTTACTCAGATATATGTATATGCTCTCACCATCCTCCAAAGGGCATAATATTGATAACAGTACTGATAACAGCAATATTTATTTGATAATGTTATGCGAGCTATCAGTTTCATGTACGGATGGGTTTAAAAAGAGACCTCTTTTACTTAAGTGAATGATATTTCTGTTTAAAATATCACGCAAACACATTTCAGTGAGAACATCAACGTTTCTTTTATAAATCCATATTACTTACATCCGGATTAGAACGATTGACTGAAAAGGAAGAACACGTAAGCTGTTCAATTTGTTTGGGATTATTTTTAAAACCAAGAAACCTGCCTTGTTCTAATTTATTTTGTCACGACTGTTTGATAGAATACGTGCAACAAGTTCAGTTGTACGGTATGTAGGAGAGGAACTTTTCTGAAAACGAAAGTTGAAGCGTACGTCGAAAAAAACTGTGGAATATTTTCCAATTAACTAAGCATTGGACAGTATTTTAGTCACAAACCATGTCAGGACTCGGACGTATCTGCTATTTGTGTCGGAGGGAAAACGCCGAAGCTATTCCAAAGTACTATTGCTTTGAGTGTAATGAAAAGCTTTGCATGGAATGTATCAAATATCACACAAAGAACAAGTTCCTTGCTTCTCACAAACTTTGCAATATAGAGGAGAACATAGACAGCACTACAGAATTGGAGTACTTGAATAAAATGACAAAATGTATCACCCATATAACTGAGGATGTGAAGTACCTGTGTAAAGATCACGACGAGTTCTGCTGCAATGAGTGTGTTGTTGTTAAACATAGAAAATGCAACGAGCTCGTATCAATAAATCGTAATATAATGAAGGAAGATCAAAAAAAATATGAAGAATTTATAAAAGCGTTAGAGGAAAATGTCAATGCCCTTCATTTGCATGAATCAAAACAACAAACACTTGTTAAAGAAAGTGAAGGAAAAGTCAGTCAACACATTGTTGCCTTGAAGAATGAGCTGGAAGGCGCTTTTCGTCAGCTTGAACAGACCGTCCATGATGAGACAGTGCAAATGCAACAAATACTTCTTGTGCCTATTGAATTACAACTATCAAGCATAGAAAGTTTAAAAGTTTCTCTTCAAGACTTAAAGAAAAAGATGAAAACCGTTGAAGACTTTGGACAAGAGACACATAAGGTTTTAATGGAAAGAAAAATTTGTGAAGAAATAAACAATCTACAAGCAAAGTTCCGACTGTTGTATGAAGGCGCAAGCTGTAGTGAAATATCGTCTGCGGCTTTGGATGGTCTAATGAAAAAGGTTGTGGATGACCTGAACGCAGAAAATAAAATTAAAAAAATAAAAAGTCCTAAACCACAAATGCCTTGCGTACTCGCAAGTAGTCCAAACGAAAGGAAAAACGAGAACAGCTCTGACACATTTGAAGAATCAGAGGAAGACTTAGCAAGACTGGATCAATGGATTTCGTGCCAAAAGAAGAAGTTCCGCAGGAAATGCAAACGAGTTTTATAGCTTCTCCAAAACATTCCAATGAGATTTTAATTTCGGTCTTGAAAAAAAAGTGAAATATGCATATCAGGAATGCCACATCCAGCAGATAATATGAGCAATAATATGTACTATTGGTTTATTTGTATTGCATTGTATTCCACATCCCATGATAGTTAGATGTATTTTAAAGCAGGTTGTTTTTTTCTGACTGTTGTTTACTTACACAACCTAAATGTGTTATTTTTGTTTGAGTGGAGGTTTCGGTGAAATATGGCTTACTTAGAATTAAGTTAATTACATCCACATAATTTTGTTATTGTGAAATAGTGTAGCTAATTGGCTCAAATCTGAGCTTAGTCCTAAAAGCGACCAATCACAAGCTATGGCTTTAAGAGACCGTTTAAGCTAATGGACTAAAATCTGAGCTTAACTGACCAATCACAAGCCAAGGATTTCAGACTAGCCGATGACTCTGTTTTTTGACCTGCCTTGTCGTGAAATTTGTTGTTTTCTTATCGTACGCATTATCTATCTCTAATATAAATAGTTTGGACAATATCTCAAAGGACAGACATGTTTTATTTGGGGCACGTCACAGGAATACTTGTCTTCGGTAATGTCTTTGACATTTTAGTTATAGTTGTAAAAAGCTCAAAATTATCTAAAAGTTTCTTATAACTTATGTGAATTTTGTTTTAACTATAGAGTATTATTTTGCTGCTAACTGCATAATAAACAATATCGTCTGTTCAACATTATGATGTCATTTAAAAAAATAACGCCAATTTCACAAAGGTACAGTTTTCTGTGAAGTGCCTAATTTTATCTAGGTCAGAGATATTAGGCCGGTGGCCAGGAACATGTTTGCTCCCCCCACTTGGGGAATTTTGTAGACATGATTTTTCTGAAAGCCTGTTATGTCCTGGATATTTTGCAGTTTGTTTGCACTCTGGCGAGTGGGGCATAAGGGAGTTACGGAGGTTTTAATATGTTACCCCTAAAATTTGTAGAAAAAATATATCGATTTTGAATCTTTAATTCTGCTCTATTCCAGATACGATTTAATAAAACTTACATTTTTGTATAAGGATGAAGTATTATCTGTCGATTGATGTAGTTTTCATTTCAAAATTCTTGCACTTAGGTAACATATTTAGTGTATAACATACATAACCCTAAAAAGATGTAATTTAAGTCAGAAACTTACCTGTAGGATTTTTATTTGTAATCAAACTTTGGCAATAATACATGTTTTTGAAAGCTGCATGATCAAACAATATAAAACAGTGTGATTTTCATAAAAATCACACTGGCATTTGTAATAATTTTTCCATAATCTTATATGTTACCATATCGTTAATTCAAACATTGTATTCATGTTTTGGGATAAACAAGCATAAAATATAGAGTTTAATTAAATTATTGAGCTTTATAAATGTAAGTGTTCTTGAAACTTGCATGACTTCAAATTTTCAACATACATAACATATGTTACTTATTAAAATAAGGCTTATTTCCTTGTTTTTATTTAATTTTAATGGTGTTAGCTGATATCTATTTGAAGAAATTAACTATGTGTGCTCTGTGCAATGTCCTGATGTTTGTTAGCCCTGTGAAAATTTTAAAAAAACCTTCACAGATGTTTTTTAAACTAATATTACTGATTGAATTAAGTATTTTCTCTTAAACTGATATTGTTGTACAAAGAACTGATTACATTTACAAAACTGTATCACGACTATTCAATCATTTTAGATTAAACTATAAAATAATCATAGTAAGATGTCTGTAGTGTATAATATGTTATGTTATGTTATGTTATGTTATGTTATGTTATGTTGTTAAAATGTTAAAGTGTTTAAGCTTTTCCATTGTAAACCTTCTCCGTAACATATAATTCCGAGGTTACAATATTGACAAAGTACAATGCATTTATGAAATAAATTCTAAAAAAATAATTTTTAGAATTGGTTCCAAAAGTAAAAAGACAAGAGATAAAAATATTGCTTTGGAAAGTTTTACAAACAAAACTAATTAAAATTAAATATATGTTACCTAATTATTAAAATATTTTTTTTAGAAAGATCACCAAATAAAATAAATTTCTAAACCGTGTTTTAACCGGTAGTTTGTATCTAGATTACAGTAGAGTCATTCATAATGTGAATATGAACTTTCTATGAACTATATTTACTAAAAACAAGGTTGAAAGCACCAGTTATGGTCTTTTAGAGCAATAATAACTGACAATTCTGTTAAATAAAAGATGTGAAATAAGAAAAATAAATTGTCCTAAATGAAACATTATTGTTTCCATTGTTCAAAAAAAAAGCTTAAAATGTGTTAAGAATTCCTTAAGATCTTTGTAGAATGTTATTTTTCTTAAAGACAAATAAGTGTTAAAGAGAAACATCCTAATTTGAAAGACAAACTGTGTAATGCAGGTGATGGTAAGCAAATAGACAAGTTAACGTTGACTTTTGTATAATAATTTTTTTAGGTAAAAATTCTTTTACTTGAGTCAAAAAAATACTATATAAAGCTCATGCTGTTTCAATGTTTTACGAATTCTACACTAAACCTTAGTATTTTAGATGAATAAAACTACTTTTAAAAACATTTCGAACATCAGAAATATAATTTAATCAGCTAAATTGTGTAAAGTTTAAATTCAGTAGCTTTTAAATTTGTTATAGATCAACTTTACCATAATATAATATTATATAAAAATATTTATCAAAATGTTAATTTACTAATCATTTGCAGTTTCTTGCTTTTATTTTCTTTTTATTTTTGCTGATTATTAAAGTAAAAATGGGTAACATATTACAGGATGACTAAAGACATAAATAGAATAATCAAATGATAAACAATGTTTCAACATTTTTTTAGAACAAATTAACGTTATCTGTCTCAATCAAGAGTATCTGGACAGCTTTAGACTGGATGCACCAGCCCATGATTAGTGCAAACGTAAGCTGTATTACAATGTTGTCACTGAGCCATATTGATAGGTTTATTGTTAATTTAAAAAGATTTAAAATAGGACGAACTTGAACTATCTACATCATACACATTTATTTCAAGACATATTGAGCAGTACACAGATCATTAACCTCTAAAGTTTAACTACGTTTAAATGAAAAATACATTACTGTTCAATATTACCAGCATCAATACCTTAATTTGCTTTTGTAACATAATTCTCTATATATATTACCTATTTTAATACAAGATACATAAAGTGCAGGGAGGTTGGTAACTAAAATACGTTCTTTTGGGTAACATATTTAAAAATAGTGATTTACGATATGGTATTTATTTTTATTATGAGATAAAGCTAACTAATCGTTAAAACTCATGAAGAGGTGTATTTAAAAAAAAAACAATTACACCAAAACTTCAAATTTATTTACCACAGGCATAAGTATATGATAAAGCATAATAGTAAAAAGGTGAAATATGCATATCAGGAAGTCACATATAACTAAAGTTATAGATAATATTAACAAAGTTTTTAACACAGTTTACCTTTAAATCATACAAATTCAATATGTCTTTAAGAGTTTAATTCTTTATAATTTATTTCATTTATAAATATTTTATTTGCTATCTTTGAGATGTTTTTCCATTGTTTTTTTTTCAGATATTTTGGTTTTTGGAATTTACAAATATATGTATTTATTTACATACATTAAACAAGAAATGTGCCTCAATGTGACTTTATTACATTTAAATACTGCAGTCTTATTTATATTAATGAATTAAGCAAATAAAACAGAAATTCTTTATTAATGTAAGTAAGAAATGTTGCATACAACTTTTTAAACTAGGTTTTGATGATAAGTAACATATCTTAATGACTATTTATAGACCTATACCTTAGGTTGCAGATGTTTTATTGCATTAAAAATTTAAAAAAACCATCTTCCTGGTGTAAAAAAATAGGTTTATTTCAGAACTTATATAATTGCCAATTATTTCTTCAATGCATAAAATTTTCTCAAAGGTCACATATTCAAACAGGCGTTACGGTAAAACGCCCCACTCGCCAGAAAGCAAACAAATTGCAAAATGCGAGGAATGGGATAGGCTTTCAGAAAAACATACCCTTCAAAATTCCCCCAGAGGGCAGGGGGGTCTATTGGCAGCTCAAGGTCTAATACATTTATGGCTTGTTTTCCCATTTTCTTTTCTTTCTGTAACATATTTCAATATAGCGTTACGGGCTTATGTCCCAATGTACATCACTGTATTATATTTGTCCTGATGTCCCATTTATCTTACTATATTTTACTTATAAGCACAAATTACTTGCTACTGCACGTAAGAAATGATTCATACATTTTATTTTAATAGGTTTTTATGTTAAATAACATAACTTTATAACTATTTTAGACCAATACCTTAGGTAAATGATGTTTTATTGCATTAGTAATGTAGATTAGAGCTTTCTGGTGTAGAATAAATATGTTTAATTTAGAACTTTTACAATTGTCAAATATTTCATTCTTACACAAACTTTTTTCAAAGGTAACATATTCAAACATGCGTTACGGAAAAACGCCCCACTCGCCAGAGTGCAAACAACTTGCAAAATGCGTAGAATGGTATAGGCTTTCAGAAAAACATACCCTTCAAAATTCCCCCAGGGGGGGGAGGGGGGTCTATTGGCAGCTCAAGGTCTATATGTGTTCTGCATTTGTAATTTATATTGCAAGAGAATCCTGAAGTATAATGTGCACAAACTGCAGGGGTGGCTACAGAGGGGATTCAGTGTGGTTCCAAGCGCTCGGACCCATTTTTGAGAAGCAATATTTCATTTTAGTTGGACTTTAGGCAAATATTGGAAATTATGCGAATAATAGTAATCTGAGTCAGATGTACATTACATTATAAATGATATTGCCTCTACCTGGGAGCGAACCCGCATGGTCACGGCGACAACGCCTAGGCTGCAATTCCGTTCGCGCAACCAAATGATCTAACCGGGACAACTCCCAAAAAAGTTGATCGGATAGCCCTGATATACGTTATCATCACTTCACGACATCGGTAACGGGTTATTTTGCTGATAACAGTAATGACTATATGTACGGGGAGACTTTTTACGGCCGCCACACTGCACAAACAGCGCTACTGTGAATTTCAAATGAAAGGCTCCAGGGTAATAAAAGCTGGCCTAAAATGGGGTTCAAGCAACCCCACTTAACATCATCTCGATCCACCCTTGCTTATTATGGTAATCCAAGTCAAATATACATTGAAAGACATGTTCATTGAATTAACAGAGACTTAATGGTTAATTTTGTAGGCAAGGGTGCCTATATGTTTAGACACTTGTTAATATTGTAAATGATGAAATATATAAAATATTAGTATTAGTTTTATTGTTATTATTATTATTATAATTATTATTATAATTATTATTATTATTATTATTATAATTATTATATGTAGATATGTCATTTATGTGACCAATAGCCATCACCTATATAATGTTAAATATGTTTAATTTTGACGCCGGAATGTATGACGTCAATGACGTCATTAATGTGTAACGTTGCTGATGTTGCATTTACAAAGTGATAATATGTAAACATTTAGTATTTCCATGTAAAAGCCCCTTGAAGAAGGGGGGTTTATCCCCCTGAAACGTTGGGATGGATTAAATTTGTGTTTTAGTGATCTGTTTTAAAAATTGTGTTTCTAGAGAACTGTAAATTATAAAAAGAGAAATCAATATTTTTATTTTTATGTCATCCATTTTCGCAACCACGAAATTGAAAGCCAAACACACTTTTACAAATCAATCACATTATATACATTTTGTTAGATCAAAGGATCTTAGGTATCGTTGTCAGTAACTCATTACTCATCAAGACATTTAAATTGATGTTTATTGTTGGTTCGTTTTTGTGATAAATTGCAAATAGAATTTTAGGGATTTTTTCGGTCTAACTATTTTTCTGAACTGTTCTTACTTTTCTTGGTGTATGCAAATTAAACATATATTAATAATATAGGTTTGTGCAAATGATGAACGGAGAAATGCATTAATTCATATAATAAACGGGGTGATTTGTGTTTATTTTCTTGCATGTCTTCGATAATTTTCATATCATTTGTTTGAAAGTAGAAATGTTACTATAATGATCGATTTAAGGGGTCACTGACATTGCAAAGGGCGAGAACTTGGTAAATTTTCAAAAATAAATTTTGGGGGAATAATACTCATTGCAACCTAAATTTTAGTGAAGAAATGTATTTAAGGATGTACTGATGTTTGCAAGCTCAGTTAAGTCTAATTCATGTTCTAATTACCAAGCACTTTCTGTTTCAGGGGCAAATCATTTTGATGTACCTTTTCAAAACTCGACATAAATTCCCATCGGCAGACCAATGAAAGCAAAGAAATATAGTGTCATTTGGTTGTATTTAAGTTTGGATGCTCAAGTTGTTTGAAAAGAAAGGTTTATTTACATAGAACAGAACACACAAAAAGGAAATGCCGTTTGCACAAGAACTTTGTAATGACTGTTTAAAACGTCTAGAAAATTGATACAGATATCGCATGAACACTGATTTACAATATTTTGCGGTCACCTATCAACATAATGTCAGAAATTTTAGGTAGCACATCGAAATGTTTTTGACCGTCAAACAGAAAGTAGACCTGGAAGTAAGTTTTTCTTGAATTTCTTGAAAACACTTACATTATGTTGACGAATTGGCACTAATGCTTGTAGACCAGCATATATACACGTACTTATTTCATGTATTAGTTGTTTTGGTATATTGTCCATGAATTTCAGTTCTCATTTTTTTAGTTATGTATGTGCCTGGTAATTAGAACATGAATTAGACTTAACTGAGGACGCACACATTAGTACATCCTTAGATAAATACTTCTTCACTAAAATCTAGGTGTCAATGAGTATTTTCCCAAAAATTCATTTTTGAAATGTTAGACAGTTTTCGCCATTTGCAACGTTATTGATACCTTAAATATGCATATACTAATATAAAAATTGAAACTGAAATTGTCGATAAATTTTGCTGAGTGTATCAACTAACAGCTGTGAAATGAGGAATATTATCCATATAATAAATTGTTAAAAGGAAAACAACACATGGATTTGTTGTAAAAATTTATACGACGCGTTTCGACATATAAGTCTTCGTCAGGTATAATAAACAAAATACGTAACGTCCGTTGTAAAAAGAATATTATCCATGTAAAACCTATTGCGTTTAATCAATATGTAAGATGATGAAATTGCGATTTATTATTTACAACAATTTACATCCCAGACTTGCTTTGTCTGGTTGTTACCTCTACCCAAAGCTGCATTAATTCATAATATATTAATACCTCTAAGAGCAACCCTGGCAGCAGTGGGTAGTTCCCAAATGCAGTTGATCGAAATGCATGTTGTTTTATGTAAAGTTTAATGCAATTTTTCGGAAAATATGCATTTTATAATGTAATGCATAACAAAGATGAAATTCTACATTTGTAAATTTTTCAACTTATTGTAAAGGAACGGAGCTGATTTGACATTGAAAATTTAAAACCTTTAATCCTTTCAGTTTGAAGTTAAGTTGAAATATTTTAGAAGTTAAAATCTAAAACAAATTATAAGTGTATCAAGCAATTTATTCAAGACAGATAAACATCATTATACTTAATTATTTGTCTGCATTTTATTTTAATATTCGGACACCTTTATGAGACATTCATGTTTTAAAGATTTTTGTTGTTTAAGCAAATTTTTAGTAAAAAACTAAACCTGTTGCGAGTTCTCAAACCTGAACCGGTTTTCTCAAAGCAGATCTTCTACGGGTTCTACTTCTAGTTCTGTTACTGATGTTCACAGTTGGCATTTCGCCACACATGCCAAAGTCGGTATTACAACGACTATTGCGGTCAATATAACTATAGTATTTTAATAATTTTACTTTTGTTTTTAGGGGATGTCGCCGTACGGTCTCGCTCTCCAGTAGGGCAATATTATTTTATGACAATTTAAAAAATTAAACGACAATATCTAACTTCACATCTCGGTTGTGTAGACTGTATGTTAATGAACAACTGAATGATCTCAAATCGGTCAATAAACTACAGCATGTGTTACCAATCGTAACTTTTTCTCTGGTCTACATGCATACACAGTTGATCCATTTACTGAACAGTAAGCTCTAATCATCGTCTTCTCGACTCCTTAAAGGGCACTATTATTGCAAATGGCGAAAACTGGCTAAAATGTCAAAAAATGATTTTTGGGAAAATTCTCACTGCAACCTAGATTTTAGCGAAGAAAAGTATTTAGCTAAGGATGAAATAATGTTTGTAAGCTTAGTTTAGTTTACTTTATGTTCCTATTACCAAGGACATTCTTAAGCAAAAGAAAACCAGTTTGCATGAGAACTCTGAAATTCATTGACAACATACCCAAAAAAATCATTCCTGGAATGCACCGAAAATCTTTTTCTTTTAAGCGTTTTCTAAAATTTTCAGTAATTTGCCTGTCGTTTGTTTGAAACTGAACTGTTCATCACTAGATTGATCGATTAAAATGTAAATGTGACAAGCGCACGTATAATTCAACAGCTGTGAAATACTGAATAATATCTTCTGAAATCCTATTGCGTCCGATCAATATCTTGGATTATGAGGTTGTGATTTAAACTTTCATACAGTGTAAGTCTCGGTCTAGCTAAAGTTAGGAAAATCTTGTAAAAGAACCTAGAAGCTCCAACTGTTCTTTTATTCTTGTCACCGTGTTCTTGCTGACTTGACTCGAGGGGCTCAAGTCACGGTCATTGAGTATCCGCCCTTTTGTTTGGCATTGTTATTAGCTTCTTACGTTATATATTTCTGTGTGCTTTTGCACGCAATAGTTTCGAGCTGATGGGTGGGTTGGAGTTTTTCACCAAGACAACCTGTACTCGTCTGTTCATAAAAGAACCTGTTGGACAAGTGAGAAGTTGACTCAAACCGTCAATGACAATCAATAGAAAAAATGGTTTCCGACCAGTATCTGAAAAAAAGCGTAATGGGCATATCAGAAATATCCGCACAGATAACGACTAGGGACGTACAGAAAACATTAGTTTTTGTGACTTACAAAAGACATATACACAATAACCAAATGAATATGACCTGATTGGTTCACGCCTCTAAACAGTCTGTAAGAACATTGTTCGTTCTGGTCGGAGGTTGGGTCGGGGTAAACCGGGATTTAAAGTGCACGAACCTCACCCTGACCCCGTCAGGTTCTCAAACAAGAATATGATACCATGGTGACTCAACTCCATTTTGAATAATAAATTATGAGGAACAATGTAGAAAAAATAAAAAGGAAATAACTCATTTAGATCAAGGTAGAGCAAATGCATCGTATCATTTTCTGAAAAAGAATTTATCTTGAACCTTAAAGTGAAAAAAATTAAGAATAGCCATATACATGATTACAGACCTCTTCATGTGGACAAACACTCTCTTACACTATCAGCTCATTACATTCACCTCTGTTATAGGCTGGGACTACTTTTACTTTAACTCAAAGAAATAGTTTACCAATTACATTTACAATAGATTGGGTTTCATCGGTTTTAATGAAATATACTGAAGATTTCTGTCATTTGTTTTACCTCAAGCTTTCAAATTCGTAATTATGACTATAAAATAGGGCTGTCGAGTTTGGTCAAAAATCTTGACATTGAGCCTTTCGCAGAGATGTAAAGTGAGTGTAAGGAACGACAACTCTGCGAAGGAGATTGGAAGACAAGCTTATTGTTGGCATTCTTCAGTCTCTTGAGGTGGGTTCTGCACCCGAGTGATTCTTTATTTATGCGTCTGCAGCGCCGGTTGTGGCTGAATAAGCCTATGCGGGAGCTGCATCTCCTGCCCCACTTGCTGTAAGTGTGGTCAGTGATGAGTACCATTGTGGTAGTTAGTGATAGACTGGGTCCGCTGTTTGCGGCTTTTCCCTTCCTTGTGCTGGATCTCTTTCTCCTCGTCCTGCTTGATGCAGATATTGACATTTGTACGCAAGCTAGAGCGGTTTGAAGATCTCCTGGGTTGATGTTGCATGTCTTTAAATCCCTATTGCAAACATCCTTGTTTCGGTGGCAAGATCCCCTTAGAGTATGTCATTTAGGATGCGGTCATCGTTCATGCGGCATACTTGTCCGAGCCAGCGATGGTGTCTATAAGAGAAGGTGGCGAAATTCTTGACAAACCTGCCCGGAAAAAAAAACATTTGCGTTGGAGACGGGATCCTGCCAGGTGACGCCAAGGACTCGTCTAAGGTTGTGCATGTAAAAATCGTTCTTTGCTCTTGGTGCGTGTATAGGATCCAAGAACGCACGCTTGGTACACCTTTACTTAGTGTAACACGGTTAGCATGAAATTGTTCTACACACCATTCGCTAGGCGTGCCATGGCGGTTGTTGCTTGGTCTATCCTCACGTTAAGCTCGACATCAAGAGATAGGCTGTTGGAGATTGTGGAGCCGTGGTAATATGTGAAATTGTGATCGCCCAAGAAATTTGTCGAAGTGTTGCTGACCTCCAAAGCCATTATGTTGCTCTTCTTGAGGATGATGGTTAGGCCAAACTCTGTGCTTGCGTCTGCGAAGAGAGTGGGGACGCTGGAGGGCGGTTTCCATGTGAGAAGCGAGGACTGCGACGTCGGAAAGTGCATCTCCCACTTGAGAACCTTGCGCATCTTGGTCTTTGCTCTTCCCGTCGGGAAGGCCATTTTCGAACTCGCTGAAAGCATGGCGCAAGAGCAGGTGGAAAAATATGCCGAAAAGAGTAGGGGCCAAGACACACACCTGTTTCACGCCGCTCTTGATTTGGAAGGTTTCCGATGACTCCGTTGTAATGAAGAGTATCAGATATTTGATCTTGAAATGACTCGATCATCTTCAGAAGCTTGAGAGGGCATCTAATTTTATGGAGGGCAAAGAGATCAGACCGTCTAAAACAAATCGAACGCATTGGCCAAATCGATGAAAGCATGAACGCAAGATACAGAGTACATCGCTGTTCGCGAAAATTTCTGAAAATGCCTTAGGAAGAACTTCATATAGACGGTTTATCGATTGGCCCGGAACCCACAATGGGATGCACGCGAGTACCTGCAAGCGGTTGAGGACTACCTTGGCGAAGGCGTTTCCCGCGATGCTGAAGAGTGAGATCCCACTAAAATTGTTGCAGTCGTTGTCTTGTAGAGCGTGACGATCTTTGAATCCCGCATGTCTTGAGATGTTGTTTCCTCTTCCCAGCACTGTAGTAGAAACTCATAGAGAATTCAAAAGAGGGAGTTCTTTTTTGCGGCCTTCACAACCTCTGGTGGGATTCCGTCACTGTCTGTTGATTTCTCACAGGACAACGAGAATAAACTAACATAGTTCCTCGATTGGTGGTTTCAAGTCGATTTTTTCCATGGTGGGCAGAGAGGTGGTGTTCTCCTTCGCTGTATTGGTGACGACTTTAGAGTACGGCTCCCCGTAGTGCTAAACCAATAATTCAATCTGCTTGCCACGGTCCTTAATGTGATCGCCAGAGGCTGACTAGAGTGGTGCGATCTTCGTGACATTATGGTCCAAATGCTTTCTTTCTCCCCTCGTACATGGTATGGTTGTTCCCACAGTCTGCAAAGGTCTGGATGTTAAAGCTAGACTTCAGCCAGTAGTCGTTGACAGACCTGCGGGCGACACTGTTTGTGTTGTTGCGGGCTTGTCTGAAGGCAGCCAGTGTTTTCTCGCAGGAATTTCTGTCGTAGTTGAGAAGCGCGTCACCCTTGCCGCTAAGTGTAGGCTTCATCTCTTCAATATTATCGTCGAACAAGTTATTGTTCTTCCCGACTCTCTTTCCGAAGGTGTCTGACGCGGCCTGGTATATGGCATCACGTACAAAGTTCCAGCGTGCTGTGGCGATTTCTGTGGGTAGTCTACCATGGTCTTGTTGATGTCATCGGTGAAGCGTTTGCGCAGCTCAGGCTTTGAGGTTCTGGTCGTGTCGATGCTGACCGGCCCTTCTGATTGTAGCGGTGGATTCATCTGGGTCGTAGACACACCATGCTAACGACCAGGGAGTGTTCAGTGTCGCAGTCAGCACTATGGTAACTGCGCGTGCTTATCATGTGGTTCAACATGGTTCTTCTAGTGATAACGAGGTCCAGCTGCTGCCAGTGCTTTGACCTGGGATGTCATCAAGGCACTATAGTGGGGCTTGGTGGGCCAGAAGGTGTTGGTGAATGCGAGATCATAGAGGGAGCAGAGCTCAGCCAGACGTTGTTCGTTCTTGTTTAGCTTGCCAATGCCGAAATATTCGATGCAGTGCCCAGGAGTCGCGCCTCTCCGGGCATTGCAATCTCCGAGCAGGAACAGATTTGCTTTATTTGGAAATTTTAATCCTTGTCTCAAACTCCTCATACAGTGGATCATTTGCCTCGGCTGTGTAGGGGCGTAGACACTAAGAATGTGTTTAGGTCCTGAGGATGTAATGAGAAAATGACCTCCTCGGTTCCCTGTGGAGAAGTTCGACTGAAGCGAGTTGCGGACTGCAAAGCCAACTCCATCGATTCGACGCTCGTCCAACACCATACAATTCCAGAAGAACGTGTTGTCTTTTTGCTTGAGACTGCCACTGGAAGAAGAGTGTTTCCTTAAGGTGTCAATGTTCCGCTTGGCCAGCTCGCGGTCGATGATGGCGGTTTTCCTAACGTCATCTACTTCTTTGAGGTCATAAGAGAGGCTAGGACACATTGTTGTGACATTTCAGGTTGCCAGTCGTAGAGCTGGTGGTTTCTAATCATTTTTCGTATAATGTTTGCCCATTTTACAACAGGCCTGCCGATTTTCCCTTAACTTCACGCACCTGATGAAGCAAGCCAGTTGTGGCGAGGTATTTACTTATTGCCCGCTGCCTGGTTTGAGGCGGGTGAGAACTTCCCAATGGAGTCAGGACAACCCATTTCGTCAGGAGAAAACCATAGCGCCTAGCCCTTTGCCAAATGTGTGACTGATGCTCCCCATGTAGTGTCTGCGCTGAGACAGCGATGAAGGAGTTACAACTCCATGTCCAGGCCTATGCGAATGGTATGGATAACCTGGAATACCCAGTGCAAGGATCCCTCTCTCGGCATTTCTGGTAGAGTCCGGCGGAAAGGCAAGCCGGAACGGCCGGTGCCAGTGCTGCTGCAGGGTGTGCCAGAAAGCAAAGCTAAGCCATCTGCCTGCGTACCGGGTTTACTCCCATAGCCTTTGACCAGGCAAGGTCGGCCTGCAAATGGCAGAGAACTCGTAGAGGCAGAGGGTGTTCATTTCCCTTCAAGGCGCAAAGCATCTGCCCACTGCCCCCTGAAATAACAGTCAAGACCTATTTGACATGAGATAACTGCGGACAAATATACCACAGTGCAGGAGCTGTTTCTTCGTCATTTATAGCTAAAAGAATGCGTAAAAAAATTTCGTTTATGGGGCGACTCGTTATTGAGTGGGGACGAGTCCGCAAGTCGTTATTAAATATGGGGCGAGACGTTATAGGGAGGATCTTTAGCGGGCCGAAACTTACTCTATTCCAGGACAAATAAACAACTCATTGATAAAAGAAGCAAAACAAGTTAAACTTGTGAAGGGTACCACCTTGGTACTGTCAGTGGCAAACAATAATATAAAGGCTAACTTCATGGTCTAAAGATATGTTTAATGCGCTATTGTCAATAAAGTTAAACTTGATTTTATACAATATTTTATATTTGATGAATACGTTTTGAGTAATATTCCTAGTGTTCAAAATAAACTAGTTACCAGTATGATCGATCAAAATGTATATGTATAATATGAGTGTATAATTCAACAGCTGTGAAATAATAAACAATATCTTGGTTAAAGCTATCGCGTCCGATCAATATGTAGAATGAGAAAATTCTTACTTAAAATTTTGAAAAATGTACGTCTTAGACTAGCATTTGTAATTTATTAGATCTTGAAATGCATTTTTCCCCATTTTTATAACTCAAAAAGCAGTCTCAAGATATCTGACAATATCTGGTAAATAATTCTGTCGAAATTATGTTAATTGATGCAACTAACAGTGCCAGTGGTTAAGAGCAGCAACAATTACAGATCTCTTCATGTAGACCAGCAGACAGGGAATCAACATTATAAAAAAGGTTAAAAACCATCAGCAAAATGTTAAGAGAAGCAACAATTACAAACCTCTTCATGTAGACCAGAAGACAGGGAATAAACATTACAACAAAGTTAAAAAAACCATCGACAAATCTTGTGAGCAGCAACAATTACAGACCTCTTCATGTAGACCAAAAGACAGGGAATAAACACTACAACAAGGTTAAAAACCATCAACAAATGTTGAGAGCCGCAACAATTACAGACCTCTTCACGTAGACCAGCAGACAGGGAATTAACATTACAACACGGTTAAAAACCATCAACAAATGTTGAGAGCAGCAAAAATTACAGACTTCGTGTAGACCAGCCGACAGGGAATAAACATTACAACAAGGTTAAGAACCATGAACAAATTTTGAGAGCATCAACAATTACAGCCTCTTCATGTAGACCCGCAGACAGGGAATAAACATTACAACAAGGTTAAAAACCCTCAACCAATGTCCAAACAGACAACACATTGACATGGTTAGGGTGCCGCTTTAGAACGGTTAGTTGCAAACAAAAATATATAGGGTGGGCTTAAACTGATTTGACTCTTATATGAGAATTTCATGGTCTTTCATATATTTCACTGCACTCCGGCAGTAAAGTTTAAGTTTATTTCAATAATTTGCCTAACGTTTGTTTGAAACTTAACGTGTTACATGTATCACTAAGATCGATTGGAATGTAAATGTATCTAAAGTATTTGTATCTTAATTTCAAACGAAATTGATTCTGAAGTTTGCTGCATGTATTATCCAACAGCTGTGAATATAATGTATAATATCTAGCTCAAACTTATTGCGCCTCCTCAATACATAGGATAATGAACTTGTGATAAGCTTTTATCAAAGAAGCTCGTGATATAGTGGATCCAAAGATGCAAAACCCATATTGAATACCATCACTTCTCTTTGACCGCCTCTCCTCAACCTCTCCCTATTTTTTTTAACTTGAAATGATTTTCATTTCATGCGCATTAACAGTGTTCTTTGTTTCCATATAAATTGTATTACCCATATTTGAAAAAGTAAGTATGTCGTATTATGATGTGTCAGCCAACTTCTGTGGTTTGCGATAGGTAACTGCAGAATAGATAGATCTACAGTCACAATACTTGTAAGGAAAATACATGTAAAATGTAGACTTTTGGATCAAACCGTCAATGCAGTCAACAGACACATGGTTTGGATAACAGAAAATTATCACCAGATGACATATGCGTTAAACCGCAAAGGTAATCTATAGAAAACCGGTTTCGGATCATTAACGGTAAAAAGTGTTTTAGGCATATAAGAAATATCCACATTCAGAAAAAAACAGTCTCTTCACACGGCATAACCTAAGAGAATGATAAAGTAGTTATTGAATTTATGAAATCTATATAACGTAACTGTACAATGTAATAATGCTATTGCTTGCAAATGTGGTTTTATTCTTATACATGACGTTGTCATTTTCTTTGACCCTGCCTGTCAACTGAACAAATGAGTCCGGAGGAAACAAGCTAAAGCAGCAAATTTTGCCATGGCTCTTTCAATGTTATTTAGTTTCATAACGGCACCTTGAGTGTTACAGTGACCATTGCCGTCAATATTCGCAATAACATGTACATGAAATTCATTTATTTTGATTTAGGTTTTACATGTTTCAATGACAACAAACTATAATAAGAAACTAAAGTCAATATCTTACAACGTATCTAAGTTGTCTAGATTGTATGCTCATGAATAAGGCGAATTATTTCAAATTTCCATGAATACTGTGGGTAAACAACATGTGTTACCAGTCGTCCTTGTTCTTACATTGCTTTACTCTTTGACATGGATAGGTTGGTAATGTTTACATTGTCGTTACATGTGAACAGTACTCTTTTTATCATCGTTTCCGTAAAGTGGCCAAGAAGATAAGTCATAAGAGAGTCCCATTAGTCTAGAGGTCAGAACAACTGTCACCTATATATTACACTTTGCAAAATGTATGGTCGTAGGTTCAATTTACATTCTTTAAATTTCGTTTTTCATAATACATTTATTTTAAATCTCCTTTTGCTTATTTTTTTTTAAATAAAATTGTTAAATTGTGATCGTACTCATTTCTCGAGACGAGACAAAAGGATGTAAAATAATGTTTCTTGTATTATGTATGTGGGTATTGGATATGCACACATTTGCAAACGAAATATTGATTATGATACAATAAAAAAAGAAACAATGTATCTATCTGAATAACTTATTATCAAATTTAAATAAGATTTGATATTTTTAAGTGTCACTAATGGGATTCGAACCCACTGCCTAGAAATGTCGTATCTGACAGACCCGCAGTTTAGCCTCTAGGATACCTAGCTGATAACAGTATTTCGAATTAAGGTATCGCAAACATTGCAAATAGCGAAAACAGGCTAAAATTTCAAAAAATGAATTTCGGGGGAAATACGTATTGCCACCTAGATTTTAGTAAATAAATGTATTTAGCTATGGATGTAGTAAATGTTTGCAAGCTCAATTTTGTCTAATTCATGTTCCAATTACCAAGCACATACTAAAACAAAAGAAAAACCATTTGCATGAGAACTCTGAAATTCATGAGCAATATACCAAAGCAACTCATACCTGAAATAAGTATATGCTGGTCTACAATGTTTAGTGCCAATCCTTCAAAATAATGTTAGGGTTTTCAAAAAATTCAATGAAAAATTACTTCCTACTTTCACTTTCTACTTTCACTTTGAACCAGGAAGTAAGATTTCCTTGAATTTCTTGAAAACCCTAACATTATTTTGAGTCGACTGCATAGCAATAGCGGAGGAGAAACATAAAGAACTGTAGGTTCCTTCATGATGTCACGATTTCTCCCTTGTTAATTTATGTATGAGGTAAGTGTTTATACTTATTGACAAATAAAAATGATTCTTCTACACGCCGCTCTCGCCTTTCTGTTGAAAGATGCTTCAATACAATCCAGATTTTAAGCAGAACATGGACCAGTTCGGAAGAAAATTTCTAATGTGAATAAAACAAAGATAAACATTTTGTTACAAATGAATAAATATGATGCCAGTGAAAGTGTTAATTCTGAATGCAATTCTAGTGTTATCTTCAGGTTCCCCTAGAAAGACCACATTGCGGTAAATTAAGTCTAACACGCTAGTACAACAACATCACGGATGCAGCAGCAAGCAATCTGGAAACTTAATTAAAAAGATTTCTCTTGATCTGATCAATTGTATTAAGCATTATGTTGCAAAAAGGATGAAATGATATTGCCTCACCTGGGGAGTGAACCCGCACCGTCACGGCGACAGCGCCTAGCCATGCAATTCCGACAACGCTACCTACTGAGCTAGCCGGGACAACCTCAATAAAGGATGATCAGATAGACACTGCAGAAATAGCGATACAATGAATTTCAAATGATATTGCCCCTACTGCACCGTCACGGCAACAGCGCCTAGCCATGGAATTCCGCTACCAATTGAGCTAGCCAATTGGATAACTAACAGTCATGTTTAGTTGAGTTTTATAAACGTGGCTGGATTGTGCCAGGAAGTAAACATGTATTTGATATTAAATTAAATATCAGACTGGATAAACAAGAAAGTAGTTATATTCATGTTCATTTTGTTTTCAAAACGAAACAGCCTGTCTGCATATCTCCTTGGTAGCTTATACTAGCCAAATCACTACTTTCGACATATTGAAAATCGCCATAAATTAAAATGGGAGTCGACTCTTCAGGCCGGTAAATTAGTAAATTTTAAATTTATCAGTGTTTTCTTTGTAAGAATTATGTTATTTAGTAGAGTTACATTATTAAGACATAATAAAGAAATGAAATGATGTTCGAAAATTAAAACGATGTCCTCCTATAGTTGGAACATTGGTTTAGTGTATAACCTTCAGTGTCTTTTAATTAAACGATGTTTTGGGGAATTATGGATATACTGAGAATGCAACCATATAGGAAACTTGAGGAACAATGGTTTGCCAATCATCTTTAAAAATGAAAATGTGTTTTTTTTGCGTGTAGTAATGCTTTACGTTTGACCAATTATAATTTTACAAATAATTATTTTATAATGCTTCAAGCCAAAGTGTAACACAAATGTGTCGAATATCGGTTTTTAAAGAACGCATGTCACGCCCGCGTGCCATTATCATTTGCTTAACATGTTTACATTTATTTTAACTTTAATTTCATTTGTGTCAATAGGTAAATCTTTTTTATTCAAATATCTTTTAGGCATTTAAAATTTGGGCTTCTGTGCATAGAAGTTTATCGGAATTTTCTGATTTTTGTTGAAAATATTCATTCATCAGTGTTTCATTTTCTCCTAAAATTAACTGTGGGTTTACCAAATGCTACACCGGTATATGTTTAAACTTGATTTACCACGAATTCTGAAGGTTTATATGTCTGCATTGAGTTCCTAGATCAGCTGAAAACCAAAAAGAAAAGGAAGATTCAGAATTTTCTCAATCAACAAAATATCCATAGTTATAGACTTAAAATTACTAATTTACCGGTCTGAAGAGACGAGGTTTAGAATCTTTTGTTGTATAAGCGAGTTAGATAAACTTAAAGATTTTTCTTACACAGAAAGATATCACCAAAAGAGGCAATATATTCACTACCGCTTGCGTAACTTCACCTCTTCCGCCCGAAGTCACATTATCTATTACCATTTTTATCCATAAAATCGACTAACAAAAATTCTGAAATGGCTTTTTTTACAAAGGGATGTGATTTAATTCATATAGGACCAGTTCATTAGCAAATCAGAATCGTCCGATCTTGTATTGGCCCAGTAAAACCTGTATTGGGCCAGGTACTGGCCCAATTGAGATTTCGTATGAATTTGGTGTAACCCATAGAAGGTGGACTGATTTGTACAAATTGTGTCCATAATATTATTTTAATTAATAATAACTCATCACCGTCAAAATTCTATTCTGTTCAGTTCCGCCCAACCCTTTATTTTTGTTAAGGAACAATCTATGTTTATCCGGAGACCATACGCCGATTAAATTAGGATGTTTTTAATTTTAAAGTATCTCATTGAAGGTTCCATGTTCATCTCCATATTCACACTGTCGTTACATATCTTCGGAAGAATAAAAATGTACTATGATTTTATATTACCTATATGTGCATGTACACTGTCATTTTCATCCGGAAGCAACTATGATTTTTGTATTATAGTGATCTTCTTTAGAAGAACTACAATTTACAAACCAACAATGGCCTACAGTCGGCTACAGCTACTGGTAAGTTTATCTTATCTCGATCTTTTTCTTTTCTTTTATTTGTTTCTTGTTCTTGCTGGTTTGACTCCAGGGGCTCTGCTCTCGGTAGAAACATCGAGTACCCATCTGTTTGCTTGACAAATCTTCTTATATATTGTGTGCTTTTGACTGCAACATTGTCGAGTTGTTGGAGCTAACTGCAATTCACCAAGACAACTTGTACATGTTTGTTCATGTGAGAATCTGCCATGGCAAGTGTGCATTTGGTGCACTATAGAACCTGGTTTAAACCCACTGTGGCCAGTTGTTTTGCAACTGACCGTTCAGTGACGGTCACCCCGTGTTAACTGTTTGTTGTGAAATTATAATGAGTTTAAAAAACTGTTTTGTTTCCTTATTATGCAATCATTTGTAACATCCCTTAGTTTTACTCAAAATTGTTGAAGATAAGTTTTTGTTCGTTCTTAAGTAATTCAGTACAGAATATCAACAGAATATATAAACAACAAATACTCAACACTTAATTTGCGAGTACATCGGAGAACAGAGAATCGTCTTTTTCTTAACATCACTGACATTAATATTTTATGCTACTTACACTTATTACACGACATTGAAAGTTGAAAGAAAACATTTTTAGCTTTACTAATAATGTTACTAATACAAACACGCTCTCTTCGGAGGGGTAAAGCAGAATCTTTGAAGGAGTTCCTCCATGTTGGTGCATCTAGCATGTTTGCGTCCTTTAAATCATAATCGCGAAGCATACGTGTCTTTCTTCAGATTTTGATAGTTGTTATGATGCCTGAAGTTATTTCAGCTGCAAATAGCTGCGAGAATCTAGCTGAAAATGTGGTAAGTACTAAAGATTAATTTTGCATATTTGCTGTTTACTTTCCAGTAAATCTTCCAGTTTATTGACCGATATAATCAAAGCGACTTCAAGCTCTAGCGATGGCATTGTGTACACACCGGTCACGTGATCATCACATTGACCTGTGTACTTTCACATTAGACTTAAAATAAGGGATATACAACTCAAAATTACGGGTTATCTGATACGTTTCTAAACTAAATCGACAAAAAATACCATATTTATTCATTTGTCTACGGTTAATTGAAGTAACTACATTGCGGACTGTTAACTCCGCGTATGAAGACAAAAATCCTGATTAGGATTGTTATGCGTTCTTATGATAGAGGTATGGCATGCGGTTAGCACAATAATTACTTAAACTATAGGTTTTACTGTTAAACCCATAGTTTAACAGACTTAAACCCAGGGTTTAAGATTCTTAATCCTATAGTTTCAACTTATCGGAATTAAAACTATAGTTTAAGACCTTAAACTATATGTTTAACAGTTAAACCCTATGTTTAACAGTTAAACCCTATGTTTAAGACTCTTAAAGCTATAGATTAAACTTTATTTCTCTTAAACATATAAATTAAGGTCTTAAACTATAGGTTTAACTGTTAAACCCGTAGTTTAAGACTTCATTTCACTGTTTTCTCTTAAATCTATAGATTAAGACTTTAAACCATTGGTTTCAACTTTTTTGCTTAATCCCATAGATTAAAGTTTCATTTTTCGTGTTTTTGTCTTAAAACTATATGTTTAAGAGATTTCAATTCTTAAACCCGTAGATAGAAGTCTTAAACTATGGGTTTAAGCGCCGTTTGCACATTAATAACTTAAACTGTATGTTTAACACTTAAACCCTAGGTTTAACAGCGAACCAATAGAAACTATAGTATTAAGCCGTTCAACCAATGAAATCGCTCTTGGTATTTCACAAGTGATTAGCGTTGTTGATAAGGTTAATATGTCGTCTGCTTATGGTTAAATACTGGAGGTAAACGGCCATTTGCAAAATAATAATTATTAAGTAATAATAGCGTTAAACGGCGTAGTGAATAAGACAGAATTATTTTTATATAAATTGACCTGTTTATACTTATTTTATGTATGGACTAAAACTGGATCTGAAGTTTTGGATTTTGGACAGTATTTCATAGAAAGTTAAAGGAAAGCTAAGATACCCTACCTATCCGAATATGGACAGTTTTGCAGTTTTCTCATTCGTATTCACAAAGAGGAGGAAAGCTTACGCGCATTTTATTGTTGTTGTTGTTGTTTTTGGTTGGAGGCGATGGGACCAACCACCATGAGCAAATAACCATGTAGTAAGCCCCGAATTGGCAGATTTCATCTGGTTGGGCAGTACTGGCTCTGCAAGTTTGTCGCGTCATAAAATATAATATTGACGGATAAATTGGATACACAAAATGATTTGACGTGAATAAAAATCATAATTATGCACTGCCGACGTCCGATCAAATAATTTTTATCAAGGTTAGCATTCTCAAATATATTTACTGTACACGTCGTGCAAACAGCATCGTCATTTACAATAACGAAATAAAACAACGTTGATGTACAACAAACATCAGGGATCGACATAAAACGCATAGTGACCAAAACACAGGAAGTGTACGTGTTAATTTTCTTGCAACACAAATAGTGGTTCCATAATCGCGACATTGTTAATTCCCATTGATTAAAGTTTCATTTTACGTATTTTTTTTCTTAAAACTAAATAATTAAGAAATTTTAATACTTAAACCCATAGATGTCTTAAAGTATGGGTTTAAGCGCCGTTTGCACATTAATTACTTTAACTATATGTTTAACACTTAAACCCGAGGTTTAACAGCGAACCAATAGAAACTGTAGTATTAAGCCGTTTAACCAATGAAATCGCACATGATGTTTCACACGTGATTAGCGTTGTCGATAAGGTAATACTGGAGGTAAACGGCCATTCGCAAAATAATGATTATATGGCGTTGTTGTTAAGACAGAATTATTTTTATTTATAAATTAACATGTATATACTTGATTTCTTTAGGCAATACAATTGGAACTGTAGTATTTGATTTTGGACAGGATTTCTTAGAAAGATACAGGAAAGCTAAGACACTCTTCGTATCCGAATATGGACAGTTTTGCAGTTTTCTTTATTCGTATTCAAAGCAGAAGGAAAGGCTATGCGCATTTTATCTTTTTGTTTTGTTTTGTTTTTTTTTTTGGTCGGAGACATTGGGACTCACCATGAGCAAATAACCATCTAGTAAGCCCCGAAGATATCTTCTGGTTGGGGCAGTACTGGCTCAGTAAGTTTGTCGCGGCATAAAAATATAATATAGATCGATAGACTGGATACACAAAATGATTTGACATGATTATGATATTTCACTTCTTTGGACCTGAAAAAATCATATTTATGCACTGCCGACGTCCGATCAAATAAATTTTACCAAGTTAAAAATTCTCTTTGATATTTTAACACATCGTGCAAACGTCGTCATTTACAATAAAGAAATTTAATATTATCCTGTTCAACAAACATCAGGGATCGACACAAAACGCGCAGTGTCCAAAACACAGGGAGATCATACTGCAAAAACTACCTCACCGGGTTATCCGATCAACGAACTTTTCGCTATATAGAACAAAGAAGGCAGTAACATTCATGTGCATAACTTTTCTCCTGCTCATCTCAATTCTTAGGTGCAAAAAGCTTCATAAAATTTAATCTTTCCTTTATATTTATATATTTATTTCATATAAAATTTCAAACATTGCGATAGTCTGTTTTTAGGCTATAGTTAACCATCTCAGCCTCCTATATATTCTGTTGAAAATCGTTCAAAATCGGCGATCTGTCCGTTTTTAGTGAATTAATTCTACTATTTCTATTGAAATAAAAGCTTAGGTGCAAACGGATAAAAAAACAAGACAAATTTATCTTTCAACTGATATATGTTTTTCTCTGTAAAACTTATGATGCGATAGTCTTTTCTTTGTAAAACTTATGATGCGATAGTCTGTTTTGGGGGGTGAAGTCAGAATAGTTTTTTAATTTAAAAAAAGGACCCGATATATATTGCGCTGAATCGAAAATCGTTCCCGGGGTTAACCTTATTTCGCGGTTGAATGGAGACGGTTTAACAATGTGCCATTTCACTATTTTACTCCAGGTTTAAAATGAACCAAAAAGCCAAATCGTAAAAACATATGTATAATTTTAGTGGGTTATAGAGATTAGACCTAATGAATGCTTTGTGTTTTATGTTCAATATTATTATTTGTTGTTGTTTGTTTTGTTGTGCTTTTTTGCTGGTGAAAGGCAATGGGTGTATTTGCTCAATTTCGAAAATTTAAAATTATTATTGTTGCTGTTGTAATATACATAAAAATAGAATTTACATTTAAAGGCACCGAAGCTTAAACGTGTCCAACCAGAAACGAAACAAATTCTGATTTTATTAAAGTCGTCTATATGCATTTATCTTTCGAAGGTTGCGTATTTTTGTCGTTAAAAAGTTTAAGATTTCACACCTGATTGAAGTAAAGGCAAACGGAGAATATCTCTCAGGTGTTTTTGATATCATTGAAAGATTCGAATCCACATTTTTACACGTGTCCACAGTTGCCCACCTGTCATCTGGTAGCTAACACAAATTCGGATTATGGATTCTTCTCAGCGAAAACAAAAACAACAACAACAAATTGTCTTAAGATTAAGCTAAATAATCTAAACAAATTTATAAGACCGAATTCAGAGAATTTGCGTTACCTTACAAGATAGTTAATTTTAATTCAGTTACAAAGTACCGGTATTCTCGAAATTATCGAGTCAAAACAGTAAATTTACAGAATTAAAATCAGCACTAATTCATATAATTATAATATTCTGACTTTATTATGACAGAATTAAATAAATCAGTTTGAACGCCGTTTTGCATTATTTCTTTAACGGATTTATAAACTTAACAGTCTTTTCATTTGACAACAACTATTTACATTTCTGTATTATTTTGATTGGTTTTAAAACAAAGAATCTGCCCTTAGGTGTTAACTATACGTTGACTGGTGTTTTATTGCACGACTGTAGTTTAATTGTCGACATCCGGATTAAGTGCCCCATCAAGCAGGAAACAAGTACATACACTGACCATCCACTTCGATTTGTTTTACCTCTTGGGTAAAAAACAACAACAACATGAGACAGGTACAAAACAGAACAAAAGTTATGCACTTTTAATAATGCAGAAGGCATTTTACATTAAGAAAAAAATGTTATTATTTGAGAATCCATTATCGACTTAAATTGTGGATTTTTTTAGTTTAAATGTTAAGACTGTGGAAATAAAACCGTAAAAATTCTTATTTAATGATCAACGTAGCACGCTGTATATTCTGCAATTCTTTTACTAAATTACTAACATCCGATATTACCTATTTGGATTCTTATTTGGATTTCATTTTTTAAAATAATATTTTCGCAAAATCTTGGAGTGTGTATTACCTATATTCTAAACGATATCGCGTATTTACATGCTTTTATTTCCACAGGTTTAATTTATGATTGATAAAATTTGTATCAAACGTTCATCAATAAACTTTTGATATTACAGATTAATTATAGTATTGTTATATGAATATGGATTTAATTAGTTAAAACCAAACTCAGGAAAAAAGAGAAACTGCTGTAGTATACTGTTGAGTTTCTTTGAACACAAAAAAAGATCCATAATCGCTTCATCAACTTGGTTTCTCCTTGTCCGCGGCATTCCTTTCAATGCCCTTGCGAGTTTTAAACGAAATTATCCGTGAGGAAAATGTAACATACTCTCTAGACCTGTCAAAGTCAACTGTCACTTAGATAACAAAGCAAAAATATGAATCACATCCTCTCCAAGATTTTAAAACCCTCGTATGTTATACATCCGGCTACTTCCGCTTAAATAACAACAACAACTTCTCACGTGGTTACAAACTCGAAAAATGATTGGATACCTCTTAAACCATAGGTTTAACAGTTAAACCCGTAGTTTAAAGTCTTAACTATATAGTTAACAGATTTTGAGGATTATTGTGCTTATTAAACTTCAAAGTATATGATTAACTGTTAAACTATGGGTTTAAGAGTTCAATCTATAGGTTTAAAGAAAAATCATTTAAAACTATGTATTTAAGTCTCTTAATACCATAGTTTAATGTAATTTTGTCGAAAATCTCTTAAACCTATAGATTAAAGTCTGAAACTATAGGATTAACACTTAAACATAGGGTTTAAGCTGATAAACCTGTAGTTTAAGAAACATTCTGCACAATTTTCTCTTATACCCATAGTTTCAACTCTTAAACTATAAGTTTAACAGTTAAACCCTGGGTTTAAGTCTGTTAAACTATGGGTTTAACAGTTAAACCTATAGTTTAAGTAATTATTGTGCTAACCGCATGCCATAATAGAGGTCTATGTTAGCTTGATGACGTGACCGCTATTTATAGAATGCTAGCGAGGGTCGTGAAGAGACCCAAGCGTCTAGCGCTTTTTGAGGTACCCAGGAACCCATTGAAAATATAGGCATGGAGTTAAGGTTTCCAGCTAAAAAATATTATCATGTAAAAACAAGGAACAATAAAAAGCCCATATATTTTTAATTTTATCCAGCGCCAATAATTATATACCATATATTATTAGTTTCATCTAAGGACGATATATATGCCGTATATTCATAATTTCATTCTGGGACGATATAGTTACATATAATCCACTTTTTTTACCAAAAATATAGGAATGTGGGACAGCCGGGGACAAGATAAAACGTTGTCGGAAAGCTCCACCGCATTGTGAAGGGCATGATTGTCACCTAGTCTGCGTTCCAACCAGTGAGTCACAGTTACTCGTTTATCACACCTTTTCAATAAAGGAAATAGTCTGAATTATTTTAGTTATAATTTTAGCTATCATTTCTCAAAACTTTGACCAGTCTGGAGTAAAGTATTAGTTAATTATAGTGTTACTCCTATTTGAAATGTGTGTCACTTTTGGTCTGATAAAAAAGAACTCATTATGACCATCAATTATTTCTGATAATTACTTGTCTCTGTGCTAAGCGCCTGGAAGAAGAAATAGCGGTCACAATTTCAACCAGCGGCCTGCTCACCAACGAGTCACGCCAGAACACGTCCGTTAAGGGTTTTGCATATCCCACTCAACGACTGATTTTCCATTGTCAAACATGTGCATATTACCCCAGAGAGAATTCCTATATGTATTCCCGTCTAATACTGTAGTTCAAAGAAACAACTACAAACATGCGGCAAATAAACACTCAAAGAAAATGGCATGATCGGATATTTCCGATCGGCCTACGAGGTTCTCCGATCAGGATAATGGCACATTTATCACCTTGTGTCTTGTCTCAATGCCATCAAGACAATCGGATATTTCCGGTCGGTCTGCGAGGTTCTCCGATCAGGATAATGACACATTTATCACCTTGTGCCCTGTCTCAATGCCATCAAGGCAATCGGATATTTCCGGTCGTTCTGGGAGGTTCTCCGATCAGGATAATGGAACATTTATCACCTTGTGTTCTGTCTCAGTGACATCAAGACAATCGGATATTTCCGGTCGGTCTACGAGGTTCTCCGATCAGGATAATGACACATTCATCACCTTGTGCCCTGTCTCAATGACATCAAGACAATCGGATATTTTCGTTCGGTCAATGAGGTTCTCCGATCAAGACCTTAGTCAAAATTTATCCCGACAAAGGGGTTCATTCCTTGCAGTGTCACTGAAATTGTTTAATCATTTTGTAATAACGGACAAGTTTATGAAACATTCAACAGCTTATTCATAGTATATATATTTGTAAGTGGCTCAACGTAAAGTCAAACTATTTTTTGTTTATATATCTCTACATTTTTATAACAGAGGCCGTGTATTGCAGATAGACACAAACGTGTTATTTGTACCTATCTGTAGGCTTTTTTTCGTGATTTGGTCCAGGGTCTCGTAGATACTTGTAGATTGTAAGAGATGGTGCGATTGTCCTTAAGATAGAGGTTATTACTTTCAAACAAACTACCCTTATTAAAAAACACCACAAGTTTATTCCGAATATCGGATTCATTTTAGCTGCAAAAAAACCTTTTGTTGATTTTGGTTGTACTAAGAAAGAACGAACACTAGGACGCACTAAAGCACTTAATTTTCTTTATTGTTATTTGCAGAAGATAGCAGCGCGTGTTCCAGTAGTCCGTGTGTAAATGGAAATTGCACGGATGACATGTATGGCGGCTACTCATGCGCTTGCGATCCAGACTGGAGTGGGACTAACTGCGACATTTGTAAGATATGTTTTCACAAACTAAGCTTATTTACTGGGACATATTGTTGCCATCTGTTTAATCATCTATTTAAGTAGTGACGTATCCATTGTCAATAGAAATTAGGTAAAACATCCGATGGACAGTATTATGATTCGATAAATCCTTAATTTCTTTTGAAAATATACTTGTCGAAAAAGAAACGTAACCACACATATTATGGCGCGAATACAGGTGTATTTTAAAATGAAGTTTGTGTCACAGAGAATCTGAATTATTGTAAAAAAAGGAAAATCTTTTAGTATCTAATTGTGTATCTTTAAGAGATCGCCAATTATAAATTGTATTTTTCGAAATGCCCTGTTTCAAATTTGTCTTCTATTTTGTCTAGTATACATTGAGAAGGTCAAACATTGTTCGTGTCACTTTCAACGATATGCAAAGAGAATTCAATATGGATTTTTTTTTATCCTTTTGTTTGCCTTTGATTTGAAGCCGCACAATGACCTGTAATAACAATTTGAAACCTTTTTTAGGATTAAGATACTAAATTGTTAAAGACCTAAAGATCGAGTTTAATGTGGCTTGCAATTAAATATTGTTGTTGATTTTCATTTTTTTTTCATTTTAGCAATTCCTAGACGCAGTAAGTATTGTTTTTTTTCAGATCATTAGAAGATATATGGTTTTCAATTATTTTATATATTTCTTTCACAAAAAAACAGAGAATAATTTTTCATTTTGTTATTTAATTATTGTAAAGTCAATGCTGCTAACTATAACTACATACAAGGCACAGAACTATCATCATAGGAAAGAAACTCGTTAAAATAATACACCGGATCAAGGCGAAAGAGAGAATATCATTAGATGTTCACAGAATCCAGTATAATTAATGGAATTGGAAGTCAAAGAGGCTTTCCAATGATATAGTGTTTTATTGGTTATTTTCTTTTCCAGAGTTTAATTTTGTGTTTCTCAAAAGAAGAAATTATCAATGTGTTCTTTTACTTACGAGTAATTGTTTACCATTGTTAGTGTAAGAAGTCGTTTGCTCCTAAGTATTACAAATGATACTGCCTCCACCTGGGAGCGAACCCGCACCGCCACGGTGACAGCGCCTAGCCCTGCAATTCCGACAATGCAACCAATTGAGTTAACCGGGACAACGCCCAAACAAGGTTGATCTGATAGCCCTGATATACGTTATCCTCACTGCATGACATCGGTAACGGATTACTTTACTGATAACAGTACATACTACATGTACGGGGAGACTTTTTACGGCCCCAACACTGCACAAATAGTGCTACAGTGAATTTCAAATGATATTGGCTCTACCTCTGAAGGTTGACATTAAAAGGTGCCTTGTCACGTATCAGGGCGAAAATATTAGGGCTGAAGGTTATAAAACTGAGTTTGGAAACCAGTCTCAAATCTTAAGCATCTGATTGGCTGAAATGGCGACCAGAATTGCCACATTCAGACGACTATCCTCCCCAGACAGAAGAGAAGGAAGAAGTACAAGTACAAGTTGTCTTGGTGAGATAACTCCAACCTACCCATCGGCTCAATAATGTTGCATTCAAAAACACACAAACATATAAAACATATAAAAAAAACTAATAGCATTGCAAAGCCAAAGGGACAGGAATTCAATGATCTTTCTGAGACCAGAGCACCTGGAGTCAAGTCAACAAGAACACGATGACAGGGATAAAAGAAACACACCGAGCTTCGAGGTTCTTATAAAAGAAATGCCATAACTCATATTGACTAATCGGGTTGTGATTTTCAACGTATCCTCGGCCTTATTCTTTTTTACAATTTGGTATGGGAAGATGAAGGCTTTCCAAGATAAAGAGAGTCTTTAGCTATGTTTTTAAAATATTCGCAACGGAGAATCCCCATCTCAAAAGTGAATCGAATACGTAGAATATTATTCCACAATCCGCCACATTTTGCTTGAATGAAAAATAGCTGCTCATCAAAGGAAATAGTTAGTTGCACTGAAGTCATTTTCCGAAGAAAACTTTGAAGCATATATTTACTCCAATAAAATGTGTTCAGTTCAATAACCATGACGGGTATTGAAAGGACTACTGGATCACAGATGCACCTACCTTAAAATTTGAGTTATTTCACGTTAAAAGGTCAGCGGATCATTGTAATTTAGGCACAACGAAATTGTTTATCATTAATGGCAACTCGTTCGAAACGTTCTAAATTAACAGCGGGGATTTTCGTTAAATCCATGTCATTAAAATTCACCATGTAACATTATCATGATTATATTGATAAATAAACTATAATTTGGGACACAATATTCCATATAAAATGTTACACCAGTCTGTTGCTTTGTATCCAGAAAATGGTACACAGTCACAATCGATTTAGATTCTTCCTATAATTGATCTTCTTCTTATTATTTATCTTCATCTTATTTTTATTATTATTATTATTATTATTATTACACATGATCCGCCAATATATGTAATAATTGGTGTGTTCCAAATGTCACATAAAAGCAACATTGGTCATCGTCCGTTCCGACACAGCCATTTCTTATTGCAATCACTGTGAAAACATGTATTGTATGCAATTAAAAGCCATTAAACTACTTCACTGTTGCCTCAAGTGTGTCCAAAAGCGGAACGTAGTCCAATTCAAAGCCAATTACGAACTGTTAACTGAGCGCAGTATGACAATGGGTTCACAATACATTTTGTACTTTATAATATTATATACATGTATCATGACTGAAGAACGACACAGTACATTCCTTTCCGTTCTCAAAACATCTGTCCGCTATCACTTCAAAGTATGTACAGCGTAGCTTAACACGACTACTGGGATACATTGCTATTTTATTGATCATTCTAGTAACGAGTTTAGTTTCAAACAAACGTTAGGCAAATACACTTAACAACTTTTCTAAGTATACACCTTCGTACTGGGGCATTACTGGCTTGATAACTGAGCTATTGCTCTAAAACTTTCAATAAAAATGCCAAAAATACTAACTGATATATTAGAAAAAATGGTCGAATTTAACAGGCATACTTGGAAAACTAAAAGATGGATTTAATTTAACAAAAATAGAAGAATAGCATATTTCCAAATCATCATTTATACACGTAATTCGTTTATTAAGTTGAACATACGCTTTATTAACTGATTTTGTGAATTTGTATTCTGTGGGTGTCACTATTCTAAATAAGTTTGAGCAGTCAGTTGTCTGTCATTTTGAATGATGTTTTACTAAAAACCCAGTTAGTATTCATTGGATGGTTTATTAAAAGTTTTAGGGCAATAGCCCAAACATCAGGCCAGTAATGCCCCAGTACGAAGGTGTATAAATTGCAAGTTGTTAAGAGTAATTAAGAACATGCACTAAGGTGAACCCGTATTGACAGAATTCTTTATAAATATCGTTGAAAATAAAGGGGTCATTATGCTGTCAGAAGTTCAAATTAAAAAGTGAAAAAATCATATCAAAAATAGCAACAGACGTCCAACGCATATAAGAAGAGAGGAAATGAGACCATGTGTTTATGAATATGTCAAATTCAAATATGAGACCACAAACAATTAACGAAAAAGAGAACCCTTCGGGTAACAGTCTTGAAACGGTAAAAACAATTTGCCACTGGGGGTTAAAATCAGGTTTTAGGGTGTACCAACCTCACAGTTGCTCCAAACGGGTTCTCATATTAACAACTAAGTACAAATTGTTTTGGTGAAATAACTTCATCAACCCATCCGCTCAACAATGATGCATGCAAAAGTACACAACACATAAAATATATTAAGCTTATAGCAGTATACAACCAAAGGGGCTGGTATTCAATGACCAGAGCACCTGGAGTCAAATCGGCAAGAACACGATGGCAGTGATAAAAGAAACAACTCGAGCTCTCGAGCTACTACGGTCTTTTAAAAAGATTTCCCCATAATCCTTCTTAAACTCATAGACCCCTGCCACTGTTTTGCAACCAAAGAGGTAAGCATAAATAAATGAGTTTGTATAAAATATTGCAATAAGATGCATTTTCTATCTTAAAATAATTACTTGATGTTCATTCACTTTTTAATAAGTCAGGTCCGTTTACAAAATTAATTTAGAGGATTATGTAATTATGTTGATGATATTTTCAAAACAAAAATACCTAATTGTAATTACTGATATGCACTTGATTTCAACAAGCTACACATACTGAACCAAAATGAAAACTTGACAAAACGTATATTTAAGTAAAACTGAAAATTATAGTGCCTCTAACTGGGAGCTAACCCTCTAAGTCACGGCGAATGCACCAAGCTGTGCAATTCCTGCGACGCAACCAACTGAGCTAGCCGGGACAACCCAAAGAAAGGTTGATCGGATATACCTGATATACGTAACCATCACGGCATGACATCGGTAGCGGATTATTAATTCTGTGAATAAATGGACTTTAAAGATTATGTTTTTTCTCCTCTCTACATGTCATTAATTAACGTCTTAAGTTCTAAAGTTGAAAGTCAAATAATCTGTTTGAGACTTTAATGCTAAAAATTATCGATCACATCATTATTTGGGAAAGACAAGATCACTGTGAAAAATAACAACATCTGCCCGCTTTATTAAATATCCAGATATGTACAAATACCACAAATTAATGAAAGATAAAATATATCATCACTTAACGAAATATCTGAATTAAAAAAATACTGGTAAGTTTTCATTTAAGTTCAGTATGAACTGCAAAGGCTGCTGCATGACACTTTCCATAAAACAACACAACATGCATTACGAACAACTGCCTTTCGGGTTTACTCACTAATGTTAGGTTTCGTAGAACTGCTGTTAAAGGTGAATAAAAACAAATATTCAAAACTAGACATCTGTCCCACAATTTGTTGCTAATTATTTTCTCATGTGTTATGGGTATCGATGGTTAAAGGGATATAACCTTATTAACATCTTCGTTTTTACTATCAACAGTTATTCCCCATATACTGTGTCCGATCACAGCGAACACAACCTATTCGTTTTCACCTCTTGATCAGTACATATGTTTTGATCGATTCGATAATTTAATACCTGTTTAACCAACAAACAAGCTATTTGTTTCGCTTCCTAGTTGCTAACGAATGCACTGGTAACATTAGTTTAGCTTTCTGCTTCGTTCGAATTGTTTCCCATGAATGCTTATAAGAAATTAAAATTACAAATAGTAACCGTTTCATTTATATTCTGTTTCCCTTTACATTTTCAACCTTTTAAACTAAGAAATTAATATAAGGTCATCAAAATCTTAATCAATGTACATTTGCAGAATCATTTGGCGTTTATTTATTATATGGATACTCCTATATTTTACCAAAGTTGTGATTTTTAACCAGCGAAGCTGGTTTTACTAATCACAATTCTGAAATCGGTATCAAACCAAAACGAGGCACTGGCAACCGGCGATTTACGCATTTCAGAGTAATCAGAGCAAGCAAAGTAGTCCAAGTTTCCTGTTACGTGTTAAAGTTGGCTCGTGCCACGTTAGTATCGCTTAAAGAATACTTGACTGCTTCACTGCGCTGTCCTTAATTCAGAACACAATCGACAACAGTAAACCAATTTTATCTGGGGGTTGTAGCCGCCAGGTATTCTTTAGCGAGCCACAGATATATTACCTTTAGGTAGAGATATAAACGATATTCCCGATGTTAGGATATTACAATAGCTTAATATTAATTCTGAAATATTTGATATATCTTTTCTGCTATTTCGAAGCTCAAAATAACATTGAAAACATTTACTTTATTTTGTCATTTTAAAGCCCTTTCAATATTGGACGTTTGTTCCTCTGCTAAACTGTTTGTTTCACGATTTTTTTTATTTTTATCATTAACAATAACGATAATGATAAATTTTCATCTTAGCATATTTTTCTTCAATTGTCCACTTTATGAAATCTACGCAAATGCTCTCACTTGAAATTTTCAAGACATATTGCGAACATTTGTTTATTATTTGATGATAGGCGTTCATGAACGTTGTAAATCACTGAACATGAAGCAATCATCATTGCAGAATATTTTATAAATTGGATTTCCACATATAAGCGTGAACAGTAAACAGTAAACTATTGAGATGTGTAAAATTTTACATATTAAAACTATTCTATGATTTCCTTTACATGTTATTCACAATGAAGGAAACAATTATATACTTCTTATTTCAAATAAATGCATAATCATTCCCATCGATCGGGTCTCACTTTTTATATCATTTTTCGTGTTCATTCTGTCTTTGGGATGTCAGTACACAGATTTCACTATTATAATTTCTTGCTTAAAACCCTTTACTCAATATATACGCCTTTCATCACATAGGTGACCAGTTCAGGTCCCAGTCAGCTGGCAAAATAGTGCCATCTGATCTGGATCTAAAATTTGTGATAAATGGTCAGAAAAAAATTAATGATTCTAAAAGCGAACATTTTAAATCCAAATCAGATCGCAAAGATGTGCCAGCTGATATGGATCTAAACTGTTCGCCCAAGCTATGAAGGTATATCGATGGAGTAAAGGGTTAACAGAAGCCTTCATCCAGATAATACATGGAAACTTTTATTTCCACTATCATATAGACAAGATAAAGGTCTTTGCGAGTGAACCAAGTTCTTTTGCATTTTCGTAAATGGATACATGTATGAGAATCATGGCACTGGTTATTCTCAAGAAGCAAAATCGCTTCGCTGGTTTTCTGTACTTTCAGTACTTTGATTTTAATCATTATAAAAAGGTTTGGTTTCATTTTGTGCACCAATAAGTCAGATCCAAGTTGTATCCCCCTTTTTCAAGAAATCCGTAAACGCATTGTTCCTTAATTGTATACGTCCTTTATTAACGTTCTAAATATAAATTGGATCCAACATTAATGCAGCCGGACATAGACCATATTTTTCATGTAATTGTAATACTCGTAATTATACGTAATGCTCTTAATTTACTTAGCTTACATTACTTAACAACACTTAATTTTAAAACAAACATATAATTGCAAAGGCTGCTGCATGACACTTTACATAAAACTACAAAACATGCATTTCGAACAATTACTTTTTGGATTTACTCACTGGTGGTCGGTTTCTTAGAACTGCTATTCAAGATATTAAATAAAACATAAATTCAAAATTTCTGTCCTACGATTTGATGATTTTTTCTCATGCGTTTTGATGGTTAAAACAATACAACATGCATTGCGAATAACTTCATTTTGGATTAACACACTGACGAATGGTTTCGTAAAACTGCTGTTCAAGAAATTAAATCAAACATACACTAATTGTTCATCAATTTTATATGTTTACATTGTATGCTAGTTTAGTTTCGCCCCTATGTTAAGAGGGATTGTGAAAAGAAATGTGTTGCCTTGGAATTAATTATTAACTGTCTTTTTAATATTTATTGATTGTTTTCTGAAATGAATTCAATATCACTTATTTACAGCGCAGGGTCAAATTTAGATCATACTTTAATTGAAAGGGAGGTAATTATTAAATTGGTTACTTCGAAGCTGATTTATTTAAACAAAAATGCTGCTGAATAATAAGGTTGTATATTTTTCATACTGAAAAAGTGTTGTTCAAAACAAGCAATTTAGAGCTATTTTCTGGTAGTTTGGCCAATAATTGCATAAAGTGCATTTATAGCAAAATTAAGGATAACTCTCGCCAACATGTTCTAAAGTCAATTATTACAAGATTTAAAATAATATTGCCTCTACCTAGCCCGCACCGACAAGGCGACAGCGCCTAGCCCTGCAATTCCGATTGCAGAAACTAATTAAGCTTACCGGGAAAAACCCCCCTCCAAAAGCGGTTAATCAGATAGCACTGATATACCTTTTCATCACTGCACGACATCGGTAACGGGTTATTTTACTGATAACAGTACTGACTATATGTACGGGAAGACATCTTACGGCCGCCACACTGAACAAATAGCGCTACTGTGAATTTCAAATGGTATTGCCTCTATCTGGGAGCGAACCGGCACCGTCACGGCGACAGCTCCTAGACCTGCACTTCCGACCAGCAACCATTTGAGCTTAAATGGAAAACTGTTGTTGGCAACAGATCACAATAAAGAGTAAAGTCAATGTCTTTCTTAATAAAAAAATA
>JAZAYU010000606.1:0-221712 GCA_038501625.1 Corbicula japonica
CTCTAAACACCGTGCAAATTTCAAAGATATTGGATTATTAGAAATGCACGTTTTCTTGTGTTTGATCATAAATTCGCGACTTAATTGCCCAGTGAAATGCCTATTGGAAAACCGTCGGATGTGAGCTCCATTCAAATGCAGTAACTCAAACCAAAACTAGTTTCAGGTAGTCCACCATCAGTGGAACACGACCCGCAGGTTTTTTAGGCTCATTGCATTTAAATGGCGCTTGGGTCGGGGCTGTAAGTGCGAGCACCCAGCAAACGTTTGTATTGCGTTTTCACGCTTAGTCATTTTTCGCTATTTAATGTAGTGTTTAACACCCGGTTTAATAGGTTCCTGACGGTGTAGAACTTTGAAATTTGGACCATAAGCTCACCTAAAAGAGCACTAAACACCGTGCAAATTTCAAAGATATTGGATTATTAGAAATATACGTTTACTCTTGAGCGTGCCTTACCAACTCGGTCATTTTACGCTGTGTAATATAATTTCGCGGCTTAATTGCGCTATGAAATGCCCATTGAAAACCGATGGATGGAAGCCCCATTTAATTGCAGTGGCTGCACTAAAGCATGCTTTTAGGTCGCCAAACATCCAATGAACACGACCTGCCAGGTTTTTCGGCTTACTGCACAACAGTTTTTCAAAGTTGGTGCTCCTAGCATAGGTCAGCATAACGTTTACATAGCAAACATATTGGGTAAGCCATATCTTTACGGTCAACGCTCGCAAACTTGCAGGGAACATAGAGAAGATCCAGCTGAGCTTCAGATCTCCCAACCTGCTGGAACCCAAGAATCCCGGAGGTCTTTCAGTACGCTATAGTACATCGATACTTTAGCGTGGATAACCTGCCCTGTACAATGCGATTTTATAACGCTTATTTAAATTCACCGCTCTCAATAGAGTCGTCGTAGTGTAGTGGTTAGAGTAATAGATAATAGTAGTTAGTATAATGGTCTCTCACAAGAGAGCCCCGGGTTCGAATCCCGTCACCGAACAGTTTTTTTTATGACTTTATTCTGCGGTTTCACACTTAGTAATTTTTCGCTATGTAATGTATTGTTTTACACCCGGTTAAATAGGTTCCTGACGGTCTAGAGCTTTGAAATTTGGAGCATAAGCTCACCTAAAAGAGCTCTAAACACCGTGCAAATTTCAAAGATATTGGGTTATTAGAAATATATGTTTACTCTTGAGCGTGCCTTACCAACTCGGTCATTTTACGCTGTGTAATATGGGGTTTAACACCCGGTTTAATAGGTTCCTGACGGTCTAGAAATTTGAAATTTGGAACATAAGCTCACCTAAAAGATCTCTAAACACCGTGCAAATTTCAAAGATATTGGATTATTAGAAATTCACGTTTTCTCGTGTTTGATCATAAATTCGCGACTTAATTGCCCAGTGAAATGCCTATTGGAAACCGTCGGATGTGAGCTTCATTCAAATGCAGTAACTCAAACCAAAACTGGTTTCAGGTAGTCCACCATCAGTGGAACACGACCCGCAGGTTTTTTAGGCTCATTGCATTTAAATGGCGCTTGGGTCGGGGCTGTAAGTACGAGCACCCAGCAAACGTTTGTATTGCGTTTTCACACTTAGTCATTTTTCGCTATTTAATGTAGTGTTTAACACCCGGTTTAATAGGTTCCTGACGGTGTAGAACTTTGAAATTTGGACCATAAGCTCACCTAAAAGAGCTCCAAACACCGTGCAAATTTCAAAGATATTGGGTTATTAGAAATATATGTTTACTCTTGAGCGTGCCTTACCGACTCGAACATTTTACGCTGTGTAATATAGGGTTTAAAACCCGGTTTCATAGGTTCCTGACGGTCTAGAAATTTGAAATTTGGAACATAACCTCACCTAAAAGATCTCTAAACACCGTGCAAATTTCAAAGATATTGGATTATTAGAAATGCACGTTTTCTTGTGTTTGATCATAAATTCGCGACTTAATTGCCCAGTGAAATGCCTATTGGAAAACCGTCGGATGTGAGCTCCATTCAAATGCAGTAACTCAAACCAAAACTAGTTTCAGGTAGTCCACCATCAGTGGAACACGACCCGCAGGTTTTTTAGGCTCATTGCATTTAAATGGCGCTTGGGTCGGGGCTGTAAGTGCGAGCACCCAGCAAACGTTTGTATTGCGTTTTCACGCTTAGTCATTTTTCGCTATTTAATGTAGTGTTTAACACCCGGTTTAATAGGTTCCTGACGGTGTAGAACTTTGAAATTTGGACCATAAGCTCACCTAAAAGAGCACTAAACACCGTGCAAATTTCAAAGATATTGGATTATTAGAAATATACGTTTACTCTTGAGCGTGCCTTACCAACTCGGTCATTTTACGCTGTGTAATATAATTTCGCGGCTTAATTGCGCTATGAAATGCCCATTGAAAACCGATGGATGGAAGCCCCATTTAATTGCAGTGGCTGCACTAAAGCATGCTTTTAGGTCGCCAAACATCCAATGAACACGACCTGCCAGGTTTTTCGGCTTACTGCACAACAGTTTTTCAAAGTTGGTGCTCCTAGCATAGGTCAGCATAACGTTTACATAGCAAACATATTGGGTAAGCCATATCTTTACGGTCAACGCTCGCAAACTTGCAGGGAACATAGAGAAGATCCAGCTGAGCTTCAGATCTCCCAACCTGCTGGAACCCAAGAATCCCGGAGGTCTTTCAGTACGCTATAGTACATCGATACTTTAGCGTGGATAACCTGCCCTGTACAATGCGATTTTATAACGCTTATTTAAATTCACCGCTCTCAATAGAGTCGTCGTAGTGTAGTGGTTAGAGTAATAGATAATAGTAGTTAGTATAATGGTCTCTCACAAGAGAGCCCCGGGTTCGAATCCCGTCACCGAACAGTTTTTTTTATGACTTTATTCTGCGGTTTCACACTTAGTAATTTTTCGCTATGTAATGTATTGTTTTACACCCGGTTAAATAGGTTCCTGACGGTCTAGAGCTTTGAAATTTGGAGCATAAGCTCACCTAAAAGAGCTCTAAACACCGTGCAAATTTCAAAGATATTGGGTTATTAGAAATATATGTTTACTCTTGAGCGTGCCTTACCAACTCGGTCATTTTACGCTGTGTAATATGGGGTTTAACACCCGGTTTAATAGGTTCCTGACGGTCTAGAAATTTGAAATTTGGAACATAAGCTCACCTAAAAGATCTCTAAACACCGTGCAAATTTCAAAGATATTGGATTATTAGAAATTCACGTTTTCTCGTGTTTGATCATAAATTCGCGACTTAATTGCCCAGTGAAATGCCTATTGGAAACCGTCGGATGTGAGCTTCATTCAAATGCAGTAACTCAAACCAAAACTGGTTTCAGGTAGTCCACCATCAGTGGAACACGACCCGCAGGTTTTTTAGGCTCATTGCATTTAAATGGCGCTTGGGTCGGGGCTGTAAGTACGAGCACCCAGCAAACGTTTGTATTGCGTTTTCACACTTAGTCATTTTTCGCTATTTAATGTAGTGTTTAACACCCGGTTTAATAGGTTCCTGACGGTGTAGAACTTTGAAATTTGGACCATAAGCTCACCTAAAAGAGCTCCAAACACCGTGCAAATTTCAAAGATATTGGGTTATTAGAAATATATGTTTACTCTTGAGCGTGCCTTACCGACTCGAACATTTTACGCTGTGTAATATAGGGTTTAAAACCCGGTTTCATAGGTTCCTGACGGTCTAGAAATTTGAAATTTGGAACATAACCTCACCTAAAAGATCTCTAAACACCGTGCAAATTTCAAAGATATTGGATTATTAGAAATGCACGTTTTCTTGTGTTTGATCATAAATTCGCGACTTAATTGCCCAGTGAAATGCCTATTGGAAAACCGTCGGATGTGAGCTCCATTCAAATGCAGTAACTCAAACCAAAACTAGTTTCAGGTAGTCCACCATCAGTGGAACACGACCCGCAGGTTTTTTAGGCTCATTGCATTTAAATGGCGCTTGGGTCGGGGCTGTAAGTGCGAGCACCCAGCAAACGTTTGTATTGCGTTTTCACGCTTAGTCATTTTTCGCTATTTAATGTAGTGTTTAACACCCGGTTTAATAGGTTCCTGACGGTGTAGAACTTTGAAATTTGGACCATAAGCTCACCTAAAAGAGCACTAAACACCGTGCAAATTTCAAAGATATTGGATTATTAGAAATATACGTTTACTCTTGAGCGTGCCTTACCAACTCGGTCATTTTACGCTGTGTAATATAATTTCGCGGCTTAATTGCGCTATGAAATGCCCATTGAAAACCGATGGATGGAAGCCCCATTTAATTGCAGTGGCTGCACTAAAGCATGCTTTTAGGTCGCCAAACATCCAATGAACACGACCTGCCAGGTTTTTCGGCTTACTGCACAACAGTTTTTCAAAGTTGGTGCTCCTAGCATAGGTCAGCATAACGTTTACATAGCAAACATATTGGGTAAGCCATATCTTTACGGTCAACGCTCGCAAACTTGCAGGGAACATAGAGAAGATCCAGCTGAGCTTCAGATCTCCCAACCTGCTGGAACCCAAGAATCCCGGAGGTCTTTCAGTACGCTATAGTACATCGATACTTTAGCGTGGATAACCTGCCCTGTACAATGCGATTTTATAACGCTTATTTAAATTCACCGCTCTCAATAGAGTCGTCGTAGTGTAGTGGTTAGAGTAATAGATAATAGTAGTTAGTATAATGGTCTCTCACAAGAGAGCCCCGGGTTCGAATCCCGTCACCGAACAGTTTTTTTTATGACTTTATTCTGCGGTTTCACACTTAGTAATTTTTCGCTATGTAATGTATTGTTTTACACCCGGTTAAATAGGTTCCTGACGGTCTAGAGCTTTGAAATTTGGAGCATAAGCTCACCTAAAAGAGCTCTAAACACCGTGCAAATTTCAAAGATATTGGGTTATTAGAAATATATGTTTACTCTTGAGCGTGCCTTACCAACTCGGTCATTTTACGCTGTGTAATATGGGGTTTAACACCCGGTTTAATAGGTTCCTGACGGTCTAGAAATTTGAAATTTGGAACATAAGCTCACCTAAAAGATCTCTAAACACCGTGCAAATTTCAAAGATATTGGATTATTAGAAATTCACGTTTTCTCGTGTTTGATCATAAATTCGCGACTTAATTGCCCAGTGAAATGCCTATTGGAAACCGTCGGATGTGAGCTTCATTCAAATGCAGTAACTCAAACCAAAACTGGTTTCAGGTAGTCCACCATCAGTGGAACACGACCCGCAGGTTTTTTAGGCTCATTGCATTTAAATGGCGCTTGGGTCGGGGCTGTAAGTACGAGCACCCAGCAAACGTTTGTATTGCGTTTTCACACTTAGTCATTTTTCGCTATTTAATGTAGTGTTTAACACCCGGTTTAATAGGTTCCTGACGGTGTAGAACTTTGAAATTTGGACCATAAGCTCACCTAAAAGAGCTCCAAACACCGTGCAAATTTCAAAGATATTGGGTTATTAGAAATATATGTTTACTCTTGAGCGTGCCTTACCGACTCGAACATTTTACGCTGTGTAATATAGGGTTTAAAACCCGGTTTCATAGGTTCCTGACGGTCTAGAAATTTGAAATTTGGAACATAACCTCACCTAAAAGATCTCTAAACACCGTGCAAATTTCAAAGATATTGGATTATTAGAAATGCACGTTTTCTTGTGTTTGATCATAAATTCGCGACTTAATTGCCCAGTGAAATGCCTATTGGAAAACCGTCGGATGTGAGCTCCATTCAAATGCAGTAACTCAAACCAAAACTAGTTTCAGGTAGTCCACCATCAGTGGAACACGACCCGCAGGTTTTTTAGGCTCATTGCATTTAAATGGCGCTTGGGTCGGGGCTGTAAGTGCGAGCACCCAGCAAACGTTTGTATTGCGTTTTCACGCTTAGTCATTTTTCGCTATTTAATGTAGTGTTTAACACCCGGTTTAATAGGTTCCTGACGGTGTAGAACTTTGAAATTTGGACCATAAGCTCACCTAAAAGAGCACTAAACACCGTGCAAATTTCAAAGATATTGGATTATTAGAAATATACGTTTACTCTTGAGCGTGCCTTACCAACTCGGTCATTTTACGCTGTGTAATATAATTTCGCGGCTTAATTGCGCTATGAAATGCCCATTGAAAACCGATGGATGGAAGCCCCATTTAATTGCAGTGGCTGCACTAAAGCATGCTTTTAGGTCGCCAAACATCCAATGAACACGACCTGCCAGGTTTTTCGGCTTACTGCACAACAGTTTTTCAAAGTTGGTGCTCCTAGCATAGGTCAGCATAACGTTTACATAGCAAACATATTGGGTAAGCCATATCTTTACGGTCAACGCTCGCAAACTTGCAGGGAACATAGAGAAGATCCAGCTGAGCTTCAGATCTCCCAACCTGCTGGAACCCAAGAATCCCGGAGGTCTTTCAGTACGCTATAGTACATCGATACTTTAGCGTGGATAACCTGCCCTGTACAATGCGATTTTATAACGCTTATTTAAATTCACCGCTCTCAATAGAGTCGTCGTAGTGTAGTGGTTAGAGTAATAGATAATAGTAGTTAGTATAATGGTCTCTCACAAGAGAGCCCCGGGTTCGAATCCCGTCACCGAACAGTTTTTTTATGACTTTATTCTGCGGTTTCACACTTAGTAATTTTTCGCTATGTAATGTATTGTTTTACACCCGGTTAAATAGGTTCCTGACGGTCTAGAGCTTTGAAATTTGGAGCATAAGCTCACCTAAAAGAGCTCTAAACACCGTGCAAATTTCAAAGATATTGGGTTATTAGAAATATATGTTTACTCTTGAGCGTGCCTTACCAACTCGGTCATTTTACGCTGTGTAATATGGGGTTTAACACCCGGTTTAATAGGTTCCTGACGGTCTAGAAATTTGAAATTTGGAACATAAGCTCACCTAAAAGATCTCTAAACACCGTGCAAATTTCAAAGATATTGGATTATTAGAAATTCACGTTTTCTCGTGTTTGATCATAAATTCGCGACTTAATTGCCCAGTGAAATGCCTATTGGAAACCGTCGGATGTGAGCTTCATTCAAATGCAGTAACTCAAACCAAAACTGGTTTCAGGTAGTCCACCATCAGTGGAACACGACCCGCAGGTTTTTTAGGCTCATTGCATTTAAATGGCGCTTGGGTCGGGGCTGTAAGTACGAGCACCCAGCAAACGTTTGTATTGCGTTTTCACACTTAGTCATTTTTCGCTATTTAATGTAGTGTTTAACACCCGGTTTAATAGGTTCCTGACGGTGTAGAACTTTGAAATTTGGACCATAAGCTCACCTAAAAGAGCTCCAAACACCGTGCAAATTTCAAAGATATTGGGTTATTAGAAATATATGTTTACTCTTGAGCGTGCCTTACCGACTCGAACATTTTACGCTGTGTAATATAGGGTTTAAAACCCGGTTTCATAGGTTCCTGACGGTCTAGAAATTTGAAATTTGGAACATAACCTCACCTAAAAGATCTCTAAACACCGTGCAAATTTCAAAGATATTGGATTATTAGAAATGCACGTTTTCTTGTGTTTGATCATAAATTCGCGACTTAATTGCCCAGTGAAATGCCTATTGGAAAACCGTCGGATGTGAGCTCCATTCAAATGCAGTAACTCAAACCAAAACTAGTTTCAGGTAGTCCACCATCAGTGGAACACGACCCGCAGGTTTTTTAGGCTCATTGCATTTAAATGGCGCTTGGGTCGGGGCTGTAAGTGCGAGCACCCAGCAAACGTTTGTATTGCGTTTTCACGCTTAGTCATTTTTCGCTATTTAATGTAGTGTTTAACACCCGGTTTAATAGGTTCCTGACGGTGTAGAACTTTGAAATTTGGACCATAAGCTCACCTAAAAGAGCACTAAACACCGTGCAAATTTCAAAGATATTGGATTATTAGAAATATACGTTTACTCTTGAGCGTGCCTTACCAACTCGGTCATTTTACGCTGTGTAATATAATTTCGCGGCTTAATTGCGCTATGAAATGCCCATTGAAAACCGATGGATGGAAGCCCCATTTAATTGCAGTGGCTGCACTAAAGCATGCTTTTAGGTCGCCAAACATCCAATGAACACGACCTGCCAGGTTTTTCGGCTTACTGCACAACAGTTTTTCAAAGTTGGTGCTCCTAGCATAGGTCAGCATAACGTTTACATAGCAAACATATTGGGTAAGCCATATCTTTACGGTCAACGCTCGCAAACTTGCAGGGAACATAGAGAAGATCCAGCTGAGCTTCAGATCTCCCAACCTGCTGGAACCCAAGAATCCCGGAGGTCTTTCAGTACGCTATAGTACATCGATACTTTAGCGTGGATAACCTGCCCTGTACAATGCGATTTTATAACGCTTATTTAAATTCACCGCTCTCAATAGAGTCGTCGTAGTGTAGTGGTTAGAGTAATAGATAATAGTAGTTAGTATAATGGTCTCTCACAAGAGAGCCCCGGGTTCGAATCCCGTCACCGAACAGTTTTTTTTATGACTTTATTCTGCGGTTTCACACTTAGTAATTTTTCGCTATGTAATGTATTGTTTTACACCCGGTTAAATAGGTTCCTGACGGTCTAGAGCTTTGAAATTTGGAGCATAAGCTCACCTAAAAGAGCTCTAAACACCGTGCAAATTTCAAAGATATTGGGTTATTAGAAATATATGTTTACTCTTGAGCGTGCCTTACCAACTCGGTCATTTTACGCTGTGTAATATGGGGTTTAACACCCGGTTTAATAGGTTCCTGACGGTCTAGAAATTTGAAATTTGGAACATAAGCTCACCTAAAAGATCTCTAAACACCGTGCAAATTTCAAAGATATTGGATTATTAGAAATTCACGTTTTCTCGTGTTTGATCATAAATTCGCGACTTAATTGCCCAGTGAAATGCCTATTGGAAACCGTCGGATGTGAGCTTCATTCAAATGCAGTAACTCAAACCAAAACTGGTTTCAGGTAGTCCACCATCAGTGGAACACGACCCGCAGGTTTTTTAGGCTCATTGCATTTAAATGGCGCTTGGGTCGGGGCTGTAAGTACGAGCACCCAGCAAACGTTTGTATTGCGTTTTCACACTTAGTCATTTTTCGCTATTTAATGTAGTGTTTAACACCCGGTTTAATAGGTTCCTGACGGTGTAGAACTTTGAAATTTGGACCATAAGCTCACCTAAAAGAGCTCCAAACACCGTGCAAATTTCAAAGATATTGGGTTATTAGAAATATATGTTTACTCTTGAGCGTGCCTTACCGACTCGAACATTTTACGCTGTGTAATATAGGGTTTAAAACCCGGTTTCATAGGTTCCTGACGGTCTAGAAATTTGAAATTTGGAACATAACCTCACCTAAAAGATCTCTAAACACCGTGCAAATTTCAAAGATATTGGATTATTAGAAATGCACGTTTTCTTGTGTTTGATCATAAATTCGCGACTTAATTGCCCAGTGAAATGCCTATTGGAAAACCGTCGGATGTGAGCTCCATTCAAATGCAGTAACTCAAACCAAAACTAGTTTCAGGTAGTCCACCATCAGTGGAACACGACCCGCAGGTTTTTTAGGCTCATTGCATTTAAATGGCGCTTGGGTCGGGGCTGTAAGTGCGAGCACCCAGCAAACGTTTGTATTGCGTTTTCACGCTTAGTCATTTTTCGCTATTTAATGTAGTGTTTAACACCCGGTTTAATAGGTTCCTGACGGTGTAGAACTTTGAAATTTGGACCATAAGCTCACCTAAAAGAGCTCTAAACACCGTGCAAATTTCAAAGATATTGGGTTATTAGAAATATATGTTTACTCTTGAGCGTGCCTTACCGACTCGAACATTTTACGCTGTGTAATATAGGGTTTAAAACCCGGTTTCATAGGTTCCTGACGGTCTAGAAATTTGAAATTTGGAACATAACCTCACCTAAAAGATCTCTAAACACCGTGCAAATTTCAAAGATATTGGATTATTAGAAATTCACGTTTTCTCGTGTTTGATCATAAATTCGCGACTTAATTGCCCAGTGAAATGCCTATTGGAAACCGTCGGATGTGAGCTTCATTCAAATGCAGTAACTCAAACCAAAACTGGTTTCAGGTAGTCCACCATCAGTGGAACACGACCCGCAGGTTTTTTAGGCTCATTGCATTTAAATGGCGCTTGGGTCGGGGCTGTAAGTACGAGCACCCAGCAAACGTTTGTATTGCGTTTTCACACTTAGTCATTTTTCGCTATTTAATGTAGTGTTTAACACCCGGTTTAATAGGTTCCTGACGGTGTAGAACTTTGAAATTTGGACCATAAGCTCACCTAAAAGAGCTCTAAACACCGTGCAAATTTCAAAGATATTGGGTTATTAGAAATATATGTTTACTCTTGAGCGTGCCTTACCAACTCGGTCATTTTACGCTGTGTAATATAGGGTTTAAAACCCGGTTTCATAGGTTCCTGACGGTCTAGAAATTTGAAATTTGGAACATAACCTCACCTAAAAGATCTCTAAACACCGTGCAAATTTCAAAGATATTGGATTATTAGAAATGCACGTTTTCTTGTGTTTGATCATAAATTCGCGACTTAATTGCCCAGTGAAATGCCTATTGGAAAACCGTCGGATGTGAGCTCCATTCAAATGCAGTAACTCAAACCAAAACTAGTTTCAGGTAGTCCACCATCAGTGGAACACGACCCGCAGGTTTTTTAGGCTCATTGCATTTAAATGGCGCTTGGGTCGGGGCTGTAAGTGCGAGCACCCAGCAAACGTTTGTATTGCGTTTTCACACTTAGTCATTTTTCGCTATTTAATGTAGTGTTTAACACCCGGTTTAATAGGTTCCTGACGGTGTAGAACTTTGAAATTTGGACCATAAGCTCACCTAAAAGAGCTCTAAACACCGTGCAAATTTCAAAGATATTGGGTTATTAGAAATATATGTTTACTCTTGAGCGTGCCTTACCAACTCGGTCATTTTACGCTGTGTAATATAGGGTTTAAAACCCGGTTTCATAGGTTCCTGACGGTCTAGAAATTTGAAATTTGGAACATAACCTCACCTAAAAGATCTCTAAACACCGTGCAAATTTCAAAGATATTGGATTATTAGAAATGCACGTTTTCTCGTGTTTGATCATAAATTCGCGACTTAATTGCCCAGTGAAATGCCTATTGGAAACCGTCGGATGTGAGCTTCATTCAAATGCAGTAACTCAAACCAAAACTGGTTTCAGGTAGTCCACCATCAGTGGAACACGACCCGCAGGTTTTTTAGGCTCATTGCATTTAAATGGCGCTTGGGTCGGGGCTGTAAGTACGAGCACCCAGCAAACGTTTGTATTGCGTTTTCACACTTAGTCATTTTTCGCTATTTAATGTAGTGTTTAACACCCGGTTTAATAGGTTCCTGACGGTGTAGAACTTTGAAATTTGGACCATAAGCTCACCTAAAAGAGCTCTAAACACCGTGCAAATTTCAAAGATATTGGGTTATTAGAAATATATGTTTACTCTTGAGCGTGCCTTACCGACTCGAACATTTTACGCTGTGTAATATAGGGTTTAAAACCCGGTTTCATAGGTTCCTGACGGTCTAGAAATTTGAAATTTGGAACATAACCTCACCTAAAAGATCTCTAAACACCGTGCAAATTTCAAAGATATTGGATTATTAGAAATGCACGTTTTCTTGTGTTTGATCATAAATTCGCGACTTAATTGCCCAGTGAAATGCCTATTGGAAAACCGTCGGATGTGAGCTCCATTCAAATGCAGTAACTCAAACCAAAACTAGTTTCAGGTAGTCCACCATCAGTGGAACACGACCCGCAGGTTTTTTAGGCTCATTGCATTTAAATGGCGCTTGGGTCGGGGCTGTAAGTGCGAGCACCCAGCAAACGTTTGTATTGCGTTTTCACGCTTAGTCATTTTTCGCTATTTAATGTAGTGTTTAACACCCGGTTTAATAGGTTCCTGACGGTGTAGAACTTTGAAATTTGGACCATAAGCTCACCTAAAAGAGCACTAAACACCGTGCAAATTTCAAAGATATTGGATTATTAGAAATATACGTTTACTCTTGAGCGTGCCTTACCAACTCGGTCATTTTACGCTGTGTAATATAATTTCGCGGCTTAATTGCGCTATGAAATGCCCATTGAAAACCGATGGATGGAAGCCCCATTTAATTGCAGTGGCTGCACTAAAGCATGCTTTTAGGTCGCCAAACATCCAATGAACACGACCTGCCAGGTTTTTCGGCTTACTGCACAACAGTTTTTCAAAGTTGGTGCTCCTAGCATAGGTCAGCATAACGTTTACATAGCAAACATATTGGGTAAGCCATATCTTTACGGTCAACGCTCGCAAACTTGCAGGGAACATAGAGAAGATCCAGCTGAGCTTCAGATCTCCCAACCTGCTGGAACCCAAGAATCCCGGAGGTCTTTCAGTACGCTATAGTACATCGATACTTTAGCGTGGATAACCTGCCCTGTACAATGCGATTTTATAACGCTTATTTAAATTCACCGCTCTCAATAGAGTCGTCGTAGTGTAGTGGTTAGAGTAATAGATAATAGTAGTTAGTATAATGGTCTCTCACAAGAGAGCCCCGGGTTCGAATCCCGTCACCGAACAGTTTTTTTTATGACTTTATTCTGCGGTTTCACACTTAGTAATTTTTCGCTATGTAATGTATTGTTTTACACCCGGTTAAATAGGTTCCTGACGGTCTAGAGCTTTGAAATTTGGAGCATAAGCTCACCTAAAAGAGCTCTAAACACCGTGCAAATTTCAAAGATATTGGGTTATTAGAAATATATGTTTACTCTTGAGCGTGCCTTACCAACTCGGTCATTTTACGCTGTGTAATATGGGGTTTAACACCCGGTTTAATAGGTTCCTGACGGTCTAGAAATTTGAAATTTGGAACATAAGCTCACCTAAAAGATCTCTAAACACCGTGCAAATTTCAAAGATATTGGATTATTAGAAATTCACGTTTTCTCGTGTTTGATCATAAATTCGCGACTTAATTGCCCAGTGAAATGCCTATTGGAAACCGTCGGATGTGAGCTTCATTCAAATGCAGTAACTCAAACCAAAACTGGTTTCAGGTAGTCCACCATCAGTGGAACACGACCCGCAGGTTTTTTAGGCTCATTGCATTTAAATGGCGCTTGGGTCGGGGCTGTAAGTACGAGCACCCAGCAAACGTTTGTATTGCGTTTTCACACTTAGTCATTTTTCGCTATTTAATGTAGTGTTTAACACCCGGTTTAATAGGTTCCTGACGGTGTAGAACTTTGAAATTTGGACCATAAGCTCACCTAAAAGAGCTCCAAACACCGTGCAAATTTCAAAGATATTGGGTTATTAGAAATATATGTTTACTCTTGAGCGTGCCTTACCGACTCGAACATTTTACGCTGTGTAATATAGGGTTTAAAACCCGGTTTCATAGGTTCCTGACGGTCTAGAAATTTGAAATTTGGAACATAACCTCACCTAAAAGATCTCTAAACACCGTGCAAATTTCAAAGATATTGGATTATTAGAAATGCACGTTTTCTTGTGTTTGATCATAAATTCGCGACTTAATTGCCCAGTGAAATGCCTATTGGAAAACCGTCGGATGTGAGCTCCATTCAAATGCAGTAACTCAAACCAAAACTAGTTTCAGGTAGTCCACCATCAGTGGAACACGACCCGCAGGTTTTTTAGGCTCATTGCATTTAAATGGCGCTTGGGTCGGGGCTGTAAGTGCGAGCACCCAGCAAACGTTTGTATTGCGTTTTCACGCTTAGTCATTTTTCGCTATTTAATGTAGTGTTTAACACCCGGTTTAATAGGTTCCTGACGGTGTAGAACTTTGAAATTTGGACCATAAGCTCACCTAAAAGAGCACTAAACACCGTGCAAATTTCAAAGATATTGGATTATTAGAAATATACGTTTACTCTTGAGCGTGCCTTACCAACTCGGTCATTTTACGCTGTGTAATATAATTTCGCGGCTTAATTGCGCTATGAAATGCCCATTGAAAACCGATGGATGGAAGCCCCATTTAATTGCAGTGGCTGCACTAAAGCATGCTTTTAGGTCGCCAAACATCCAATGAACACGACCTGCCAGGTTTTTCGGCTTACTGCACAACAGTTTTTCAAAGTTGGTGCTCCTAGCATAGGTCAGCATAACGTTTACATAGCAAACATATTGGGTAAGCCATATCTTTACGGTCAACGCTCGCAAACTTGCAGGGAACATAGAGAAGATCCAGCTGAGCTTCAGATCTCCCAACCTGCTGGAACCCAAGAATCCCGGAGGTCTTTCAGTACGCTATAGTACATCGATACTTTAGCGTGGATAACCTGCCCTGTACAATGCGATTTTATAACGCTTATTTAAATTCACCGCTCTCAATAGAGTCGTCGTAGTGTAGTGGTTAGAGTAATAGATAATAGTAGTTAGTATAATGGTCTCTCACAAGAGAGCCCCGGGTTCGAATCCCGTCACCGAACAGTTTTTTTTTATGACTTTATTCTGCGGTTTCACACTTAGTAATTTTTCGCTATGTAATGTATTGTTTTACACCCGGTTAAATAGGTTCCTGACGGTCTAGAGCTTTGAAATTTGGAGCATAAGCTCACCTAAAAGAGCTCTAAACACCGTGCAAATTTCAAAGATATTGGGTTATTAGAAATATATGTTTACTCTTGAGCGTGCCTTACCAACTCGGTCATTTTACGCTGTGTAATATGGGGTTTAACACCCGGTTTAATAGGTTCCTGACGGTCTAGAAATTTGAAATTTGGAACATAAGCTCACCTAAAAGATCTCTAAACACCGTGCAAATTTCAAAGATATTGGATTATTAGAAATTCACGTTTTCTCGTGTTTGATCATAAATTCGCGACTTAATTGCCCAGTGAAATGCCTATTGGAAACCGTCGGATGTGAGCTTCATTCAAATGCAGTAACTCAAACCAAAACTGGTTTCAGGTAGTCCACCATCAGTGGAACACGACCCGCAGGTTTTTTAGGCTCATTGCATTTAAATGGCGCTTGGGTCGGGGCTGTAAGTACGAGCACCCAGCAAACGTTTGTATTGCGTTTTCACACTTAGTCATTTTTCGCTATTTAATGTAGTGTTTAACACCCGGTTTAATAGGTTCCTGACGGTGTAGAACTTTGAAATTTGGACCATAAGCTCACCTAAAAGAGCTCCAAACACCGTGCAAATTTCAAAGATATTGGGTTATTAGAAATATATGTTTACTCTTGAGCGTGCCTTACCGACTCGAACATTTTACGCTGTGTAATATAGGGTTTAAAACCCGGTTTCATAGGTTCCTGACGGTCTAGAAATTTGAAATTTGGAACATAACCTCACCTAAAAGATCTCTAAACACCGTGCAAATTTCAAAGATATTGGATTATTAGAAATGCACGTTTTCTTGTGTTTGATCATAAATTCGCGACTTAATTGCCCAGTGAAATGCCTATTGGAAAACCGTCGGATGTGAGCTCCATTCAAATGCAGTAACTCAAACCAAAACTAGTTTCAGGTAGTCCACCATCAGTGGAACACGACCCGCAGGTTTTTTAGGCTCATTGCATTTAAATGGCGCTTGGGTCGGGGCTGTAAGTGCGAGCACCCAGCAAACGTTTGTATTGCGTTTTCACGCTTAGTCATTTTTCGCTATTTAATGTAGTGTTTAACACCCGGTTTAATAGGTTCCTGACGGTGTAGAACTTTGAAATTTGGACCATAAGCTCACCTAAAAGAGCACTAAACACCGTGCAAATTTCAAAGATATTGGATTATTAGAAATATACGTTTACTCTTGAGCGTGCCTTACCAACTCGGTCATTTTACGCTGTGTAATATAATTTCGCGGCTTAATTGCGCTATGAAATGCCCATTGAAAACCGATGGATGGAAGCCCCATTTAATTGCAGTGGCTGCACTAAAGCATGCTTTTAGGTCGCCAAACATCCAATGAACACGACCTGCCAGGTTTTTCGGCTTACTGCACAACAGTTTTTCAAAGTTGGTGCTCCTAGCATAGGTCAGCATAACGTTTACATAGCAAACATATTGGGTAAGCCATATCTTTACGGTCAACGCTCGCAAACTTGCAGGGAACATAGAGAAGATCCAGCTGAGCTTCAGATCTCCCAACCTGCTGGAACCCAAGAATCCCGGAGGTCTTTCAGTACGCTATAGTACATCGATACTTTAGCGTGGATAACCTGCCCTGTACAATGCGATTTTATAACGCTTATTTAAATTCACCGCTCTCAATAGAGTCGTCGTAGTGTAGTGGTTAGAGTAATAGATAATAGTAGTTAGTATAATGGTCTCTCACAAGAGAGCCCCGGGTTCGAATCCCGTCACCGAACAGTTTTTTTTATGACTTTATTCTGCGGTTTCACACTTAGTAATTTTTCGCTATGTAATGTATTGTTTTACACCCGGTTAAATAGGTTCCTGACGGTCTAGAGCTTTGAAATTTGGAGCATAAGCTCACCTAAAAGAGCTCTAAACACCGTGCAAATTTCAAAGATATTGGGTTATTAGAAATATATGTTTACTCTTGAGCGTGCCTTACCAACTCGGTCATTTTACGCTGTGTAATATGGGGTTTAACACCCGGTTTAATAGGTTCCTGACGGTCTAGAAATTTGAAATTTGGAACATAAGCTCACCTAAAAGATCTCTAAACACCGTGCAAATTTCAAAGATATTGGATTATTAGAAATTCACGTTTTCTCGTGTTTGATCATAAATTCGCGACTTAATTGCCCAGTGAAATGCCTATTGGAAACCGTCGGATGTGAGCTTCATTCAAATGCAGTAACTCAAACCAAAACTGGTTTCAGGTAGTCCACCATCAGTGGAACACGACCCGCAGGTTTTTTAGGCTCATTGCATTTAAATGGCGCTTGGGTCGGGGCTGTAAGTACGAGCACCCAGCAAACGTTTGTATTGCGTTTTCACACTTAGTCATTTTTCGCTATTTAATGTAGTGTTTAACACCCGGTTTAATAGGTTCCTGACGGTGTAGAACTTTGAAATTTGGACCATAAGCTCACCTAAAAGAGCTCCAAACACCGTGCAAATTTCAAAGATATTGGGTTATTAGAAATATATGTTTACTCTTGAGCGTGCCTTACCGACTCGAACATTTTACGCTGTGTAATATAGGGTTTAAAACCCGGTTTCATAGGTTCCTGACGGTCTAGAAATTTGAAATTTGGAACATAACCTCACCTAAAAGATCTCTAAACACCGTGCAAATTTCAAAGATATTGGATTATTAGAAATGCACGTTTTCTTGTGTTTGATCATAAATTCGCGACTTAATTGCCCAGTGAAATGCCTATTGGAAAACCGTCGGATGTGAGCTCCATTCAAATGCAGTAACTCAAACCAAAACTAGTTTCAGGTAGTCCACCATCAGTGGAACACGACCCGCAGGTTTTTTAGGCTCATTGCATTTAAATGGCGCTTGGGTCGGGGCTGTAAGTGCGAGCACCCAGCAAACGTTTGTATTGCGTTTTCACGCTTAGTCATTTTTCGCTATTTAATGTAGTGTTTAACACCCGGTTTAATAGGTTCCTGACGGTGTAGAACTTTGAAATTTGGACCATAAGCTCACCTAAAAGAGCACTAAACACCGTGCAAATTTCAAAGATATTGGATTATTAGAAATATACGTTTACTCTTGAGCGTGCCTTACCAACTCGGTCATTTTACGCTGTGTAATATAATTTCGCGGCTTAATTGCGCTATGAAATGCCCATTGAAAACCGATGGATGGAAGCCCCATTTAATTGCAGTGGCTGCACTAAAGCATGCTTTTAGGTCGCCAAACATCCAATGAACACGACCTGCCAGGTTTTTCGGCTTACTGCACAACAGTTTTTCAAAGTTGGTGCTCCTAGCATAGGTCAGCATAACGTTTACATAGCAAACATATTGGGTAAGCCATATCTTTACGGTCAACGCTCGCAAACTTGCAGGGAACATAGAGAAGATCCAGCTGAGCTTCAGATCTCCCAACCTGCTGGAACCCAAGAATCCCGGAGGTCTTTCAGTACGCTATAGTACATCGATACTTTAGCGTGGATAACCTGCCCTGTACAATGCGATTTTATAACGCTTATTTAAATTCACCGCTCTCAATAGAGTCGTCGTAGTGTAGTGGTTAGAGTAATAGATAATAGTAGTTAGTATAATGGTCTCTCACAAGAGAGCCCCGGGTTCGAATCCCGTCACCGAACAGTTTTTTTTATGACTTTATTCTGCGGTTTCACACTTAGTAATTTTTCGCTATGTAATGTATTGTTTTACACCCGGTTAAATAGGTTCCTGACGGTCTAGAGCTTTGAAATTTGGAGCATAAGCTCACCTAAAAGAGCTCTAAACACCGTGCAAATTTCAAAGATATTGGGTTATTAGAAATATATGTTTACTCTTGAGCGTGCCTTACCAACTCGGTCATTTTACGCTGTGTAATATGGGGTTTAACACCCGGTTTAATAGGTTCCTGACGGTCTAGAAATTTGAAATTTGGAACATAAGCTCACCTAAAAGATCTCTAAACACCGTGCAAATTTCAAAGATATTGGATTATTAGAAATTCACGTTTTCTCGTGTTTGATCATAAATTCGCGACTTAATTGCCCAGTGAAATGCCTATTGGAAACCGTCGGATGTGAGCTTCATTCAAATGCAGTAACTCAAACCAAAACTGGTTTCAGGTAGTCCACCATCAGTGGAACACGACCCGCAGGTTTTTTAGGCTCATTGCATTTAAATGGCGCTTGGGTCGGGGCTGTAAGTACGAGCACCCAGCAAACGTTTGTATTGCGTTTTCACACTTAGTCATTTTTCGCTATTTAATGTAGTGTTTAACACCCGGTTTAATAGGTTCCTGACGGTGTAGAACTTTGAAATTTGGACCATAAGCTCACCTAAAAGAGCTCCAAACACCGTGCAAATTTCAAAGATATTGGGTTATTAGAAATATATGTTTACTCTTGAGCGTGCCTTACCGACTCGAACATTTTACGCTGTGTAATATAGGGTTTAAAACCCGGTTTCATAGGTTCCTGACGGTCTAGAAATTTGAAATTTGGAACATAACCTCACCTAAAAGATCTCTAAACACCGTGCAAATTTCAAAGATATTGGATTATTAGAAATGCACGTTTTCTTGTGTTTGATCATAAATTCGCGACTTAATTGCCCAGTGAAATGCCTATTGGAAAACCGTCGGATGTGAGCTCCATTCAAATGCAGTAACTCAAACCAAAACTAGTTTCAGGTAGTCCACCATCAGTGGAACACGACCCGCAGGTTTTTTAGGCTCATTGCATTTAAATGGCGCTTGGGTCGGGGCTGTAAGTGCGAGCACCCAGCAAACGTTTGTATTGCGTTTTCACGCTTAGTCATTTTTCGCTATTTAATGTAGTGTTTAACACCCGGTTTAATAGGTTCCTGACGGTGTAGAACTTTGAAATTTGGACCATAAGCTCACCTAAAAGAGCACTAAACACCGTGCAAATTTCAAAGATATTGGATTATTAGAAATATACGTTTACTCTTGAGCGTGCCTTACCAACTCGGTCATTTTACGCTGTGTAATATAATTTCGCGGCTTAATTGCGCTATGAAATGCCCATTGAAAACCGATGGATGGAAGCCCCATTTAATTGCAGTGGCTGCACTAAAGCATGCTTTTAGGTCGCCAAACATCCAATGAACACGACCTGCCAGGTTTTTCGGCTTACTGCACAACAGTTTTTCAAAGTTGGTGCTCCTAGCATAGGTCAGCATAACGTTTACATAGCAAACATATTGGGTAAGCCATATCTTTACGGTCAACTGCCCCGTTTTATCAACGACTTACGACCGATCGTAAGCTACGATCGTAGGTGCGATCCTCGCAACTGTATCGTAGGATCGTAATAGCGTTTTACTAATAAAATCGTAACTACGATATCGTAGAAATCTATCGTAACTTTACGAGGGGGTTTAGGCGGTCGTAAGTATTAGAAATCGATCGTAAGTAAAATGGCAGCCGTGTTTCGTCTGCGTCCGCAAAGAAGAAGGAGACAGCCAAGGCTGTTTCGAGACAGAGTGGGTCTTGGGGACCTCAGGGATTTTGAGGTTGTGTCCCGCTACAGGTTCAATAGAGAGAGCATCGTTGAACTTGTTGATATGCTAGAGGAGGACCTTGTCAGATCCACTAACAGATCTTGTGCGATAGATCCTCTAACGCAGGTACGTAGGGTCTTGCAATATACCAATCTATCCACACCCGTCCATATGTAAATTACGCGTATCATTGTTAACAAGAGTGGTGTTAACATAGCAGTTGTTTCCCTTTTACAGAATTATTTTACATCGACACCGATATTGCCGGAAGAAAGGCTAAGTTTTCTTTCTCGATTCTTTTGCTAAAAGCAATATTATTTGTTCAAGTTGTTTAATCTCGATAAGTCAGTTTAAATGGGGATAGTCCTTGCAGTGGAATGCTGCTCGGACTTGGTACTATTCGGAAATATTTCTTTGTAAAGAAGAGCGTGTCACCCCACCCACTTCTGAACATCGAAACTTTAACTGTCACAACTTTATTTGTACCAAAAATGATAACTTGTTATGGGTTATGTAGTTTTTAAAGACTACTTTGGTTATATATCGGTAACCTTATTAACACCCAATCAGAAACATTTATTATGATTGTGAATAGTTAATTTGTAACTTGTACACATTCACAACTAAAAAATCTATTATATTTTTGTGTATTTAATACTGGATCTATGCTACTATGTTTTATTAAATATGCTAATGAATGCAAACAACCTAGAATTCGTAAATTAAATTTAAATAAAGTAATCTACAAACTTTCTTTGTGATGCTGAGCTTTAAAGTACGGTCTAAAAGATCCAAGCTTTCACCAAGAAAAAGAAGAATACATAAAAAAGTTTGTGATATGGCAGATTTGGGTCGAAAAGAGTAGCAGCCTCGACCAGGATTCGATCCTCAAACCTCCTGCTGACAGTGCTGACGCTGTTCCAATTGAGCTACCAAGGCCCTTGTACAAAATCTACTGCATATCACTCTTTGATAAATTTGTAATTAATGATGAAATTTGAAATTACTTTTAGAAATGCACAAGTTTTGTTGTTTGTTTTTTTTATTTCAGGTTCTCATCGGCCTTAGATACTGTTCAAAGGGGGATTTTTTTTCGGAACTGGGAGATTTACATGGTGTCAGCAAAAGTAGTGTTTGTGTTGTTCTGTCAGCATTTGTTGATGCTGTGAATAGAAATTTGGACAACATAAGGTAGTCTTACACTCTTATTGCTTTGCATTCAATTCATTAAGGTGTTGGTGTTAAAAATCATACATCAATGACTTGCAGAACAAATTAAATTCAAGTCTTATAATTGCAACATCAGAGAGATGTTTTTAACATTTTCATTTAATGATGTAGACATTTTGATAATGTTTTTTACCTTTTTTTGTGAGAACTGCCAAATGAATGTGAAGCAGCTTTACTAAGAAATATATGAAATTGCAGTCACATGACCATAATAGCCAATTACATATATATTATGCTATTATAGTTGTAATTTTGAAATAATTAATATAACAAAATAAATGATCTCACAAAGATTAATCAATTAGACTTACTTAAGAAAAAAAAGTTAATTTCAGGATTATGCATTTTTCAATATTTACCAATTATATGTTTGGTCACATATTATCAATTACTGCAGATGTAGATTATCAATATGGTACAAAGTTAATATAAGAGAATTAAGCTGGTTGGGGACTTTTTATTGTGTACAGTACTCGTCTCGGATATCCTTGTTACCTATTTGCTCTCTTATAAGGAATTGTAATTTTAATTTATTTTAAGCTTTCATTTTGTGATGGGCTTTTGAACATAATTTTGGCTGTTTGTTCAGTTATCATCTTGGATAAAATTAAGGGCAAGCACAATTCATATATATAAACAGTTGCCAGACAGTGAATGAGCATTACATTTATGTTTTTGATTTGTCAGAATTACAGCTTATTGTTTTGTCTAACAGATTTCCCCAAGACCATGCCATGGCAACTGTGAAGACAGCGTTTTATAGGTCATGTGGACTGCCAAACGTCATCGGTGCCATAGATGGGACTTTAATTCCCATCTTGGCACCGAAAGAAGACCATGACGTGTACATATGTCGGAAAGGTTACCATGCCATTAATGTACAGGCAGTGGTAGACCACAAGATGAGGTATAGTGGAAAATTTTCAGTCATTATTTCTCTGATCAATGTAACACCACAAATTTAATAATTTCCACTCCGAAATAAATTTTCATGAAATGAATGTTCTATATAAATCTTTTCATGTTATATTGAAAATAATATGATTAATACATTGGTGAAAGTTTGAACTTCAGGTTTCTGTGTGTCTAAACTTTTTTTCTATATAAGGGCTTGCCACACTCCTCCCAGTCCTATTCATCGATTAAACATTAATAACATACATTTGTGCAAACTTTCATTTAACAGCATTTTGCCGTTATTGAGATTTTGATAATTTTCTTTTTATTGATGAATAGAATTGGGAGGAGTGTGGCAACCCCTTTAATTGACAAGTTTCAGGATTTCAGTTTTTTTAGAATTTTATTACTTTATTCCATGTTTATATCAAATTGGTTAGTATCAAACATATTAATTGGTTAGTGAATGTTTGTGGACATTTATTAAAGAAAATTAGTTTGTTGTGGTTTTATCATAGTTTTATATTATTAAGTTATGTCAACTTACTCAAAATAGTATGGAATGAGAAATTAAGTAAAAGTTTTGTTATATCAAAACGAAACAAAGTATAATTAAAGATTTTTTCTTTTCAGATTCACAGATGTTGTTGCCAAGTGGCCCGGATCCCAACATGATGCGGCCACATTTGATGAATGTGGGTTAAAGGTAGACGTTTTTGATGAAAACATAATCATGTACAATTTAATCAGACTAGTGATCCTGTAATGTGGTATCCTTGCCAATAGAATTTCTTGCTGGGAATAATGCTGATAAATTCCAGCGAAAAATGTAGAATTTATGCCCGCTCGAAATTGTTTGATGTTTTTGTGCAATAAATTGCTGTCGTGAAACTACATAATACCAATCTGAAGAAGTCATTTATCGATTATTAGGGTTTATAGAAAATTGAGACAATCCGCTGATGTAAATCTTTATGAAAAGATACAAAAAATATGCTCATAAACATAATTATATACACAAGTTTATCAACTTGCTCAATTTTACTATTTGGTTACTCTATTTCAAGTTTCATTTTGTGCTGTGCTTTTGAATATAATTTTGGTTGTTTATTCAGTTATCATCTTGGATAAAATTAAGAGCAAGCACAATTCATATAGATTAACACTTGCCAAACAGCGAATGACAATTACATACATGTATATTTTATTTGCTTAGCTGCAGTTATGGGACTGATATTCATTTATAGAATTGTGATTGATATACTTATATCTACATTTATGTATTTTGATAGATATACATTAAATTCTGTATTTGTGACTGTATACATGTATTTATGATAGTTATTTTTAACAAATGGTATATTATGTATGTTTAACTTAACAAACAGCTTAATTTGTATCTATTCACAGGAATATCTGGAACACAATGACATAGGTGTATTACTGGGCGATAGTGGCTACCCACTAAAAAAGTACCTCCTGACACCTCTCTCCAACCCAACCACTCCTCAGGAGGTGAGGTATAATGAGTCACATGCCAAGGGGAGGACAATAATTGAGCAGGCATTTGGTGTGCTCAAAGCAAGATTTAGGTAATTAATTCATATTATGCTTTATATCTGGTATTTGTAGTCTCATATTGTACAATGCCACCATAAAAGATATTCTGAACTAATTTATTTTGTTGTTCACAAACAGCTATTGGACTGAGCACAATCTTTTGATTTACGTTTACATTTGCTTCAAAAACTGATAATTTATCTTCAGAATGACTATGATATTTGTTATCTATATCACAAGGAAAAATGCACTTTATGGTTTATAAATATGTCAATTCAAATAGGACGCCACAAACAACTAATGAAAAAGAGAGCTTTTGGGGAATAAATATTCAAGATAATGTATTTTTCACAGCATTATATCAGTTTTACACACAAAAAAATGGAATCAAAGTACTGAAAGTACAGAAAACCAGCGAAGCGATTTTGCTTATTGAGAATAACCAGTGCCTTGATTCTCATACATGTATCCATTTACGAAAAAGCAAAAAAACTTGGTTCACTCGCAAAGAACTTCCTCTTGTCTAAATGATAGTGGAAATAAGGGTTTCCATGTTTTATCTGGATGAAGGCTTCTGTTAACCCTTTACTCCATAGATATACCTTCATAGCTTGTGCGAACAGTTTAGATCCATATCAGCTGGCACATCTGTGCGATCTGATTAGGATTTAAATTGTTCGCTTTTATGATCATTTTTTTCTGACCAGTAATCACAAATTTTAGATCCAGATCAGATGGCACTATGGTGCCTGAACTGGTAACCTATGTGATGAAAGGCGTATATATTGAGTAAAGGGTTTTAAGCAAAAATTTATAATAGTGAAATCTGTGTACTGACATCCCAAAGACATAATGAACACGAAAAAATGATATAAAAAGTGAGACCCCATCAATGGGAAAGTTTATGCAGTTTTTTGAAATAAGAAATATATAATTGTTTCCTTCATTGTGAAAATCGCGGACACGGACAATGTTTGACCATTGTTGCACCGCACCGATCAAGTCCTAGAAATATGAACCGCACCGACTTTACATTTAATCAAACTGTCGTAAAGATGAATTTGACTATTGATGCACCGCACAGGTTTTATCCTATCAACATGACGTAGTTAATACCAACTTTAACACGTAACAGGAAACTTGGGGACTACTTTACTTACTCTGATTTATCTGAAATGCGTAAATCGCCGTTTGCCAGTTGGTTTGATACCGATTTCAGAATTGTGATTAGTAAAACCAGCTTCGTTGAGTAAAAAGAAACTTATGAAGTTTACAGTTACTCAAATAGTACACATTGTATCATGATTTAGCTTGAATGTTTATTGATATGCAGATTAGGTGATTACAGGATTATTAAAACATTTTTTTTGCAAGGATGTCAAAGGTCAGGTCATTTATTTGGGGTACACAAAGCCAAACAATTAATAGATATTTTCAACTTTTCACCATATGGGGACGTCAGTTTTTAGGCCATTTCTTTAACCTTTTTACAGGTGTTTGGACAGAACTGGTGGTTGCTTACCATTTGCTCCAGGAAAATGCAGCAAGGTTTCAACCGCTTGCATGAGACTGCACAACATGTGCATAGACAACAAAATACCATTGCTTGAACCCCTTCCACCTCTGGATGGTCAAGGAGAGGCAGTAGTTCAACCCCTTCAGGGAAGTGCTGTTCAGAGGAGAGATGCATTAATCAGAATGCTTTAAACATTGTTTTATTTAATCCACTGTGATTGGTTTAAACTTTCGTGCCAAAAAGACATTGATTTGTCTCTATATGATTATGTAGACTTCATTCTTGTTGTATTAATTAGTGAAAACTACAACAGAATCTGTTATTGAGTTAAGCACAATGTTGTAATGGATTCCCCATGCATATTCCTATCTGTAAGTATATATTGTATATTAAATTTTCCACACATTGAAAAAGATAGCTAATAAATCAATGGTTGTCAATTCTATGCATTAAGTTCAGGTAAGTATTCATTTGGTACTTGTCATTTTGTAAAAAAGGCATTTTATTTTTATAAAACTCTTAACGATTAAGGTACTGTTTCCAATTGTTGATCTTCATATATTACTGTGTCGCCCTTTCGAAGAAACTGTGAAACCAAGGGATCGCTTTGTTTCTCTGTCCGTCTGTCATGAAAACTTAATGTTGGCAATAACTTTGCCATTTCTTATGATTTCTTAATGAAACTTTCAAATTATAATTCTTATGATAACACGCTCATGATAATGCCAAATTCTTTAAGTCAAGGTCACATTTGATGGAGTTTGACCACTTTTTTATACTTGGAATTTTACAAGAAAACTTACCATTGGCTATAACTGCAATTTCTCAATATTTCTTCATTAAACTATCAAATTATCTTGCTTATGACAACACGCTCATGATGACGCCGAATCCTTTAGGTCAACCTCACATTTGACAGTTGTTCCCCTTTTTGTGCTTGGATTAGGATCCTTTAGGTCAACCTCACATTTGATAGAGTTATTCCCCTGTTTGTATTTGGGTTATAACACAAAAACTTAATGTTGGCTATAACTTCCCCATTTCTTAATATTTCTTCATGAAACTTTCAAATTAAATTGCTTATGACAACACGCTCATGATGATGCCGAATTCTTTAGGTCAAGGTCATATTGTTTTCAGGTAACTTTCAAATTAAATTGCCTCAAAAACTTAAAATTAGCTATTACTTTGCCATTTCTGAATGTTTCTTCAAGTGTTATGTCAAGATTGGGGTATGTGGCGTATGCACCTATTGTACTTGCACATTTATTCTGTCAGTGGGCGACACTTGTTCAACTGAACACTCATCTAGTTTGATAACTGTTTCACTGTTTTGATTTGTTTTACATCCTAAATATATATAGAGAATAGTGAATAAAAAGGCCATTTATTAAAGTTAACAAATTTTATTTGTGTTTTTATTCATACACCATGGATTGATGCATTGATATAAATGTAATTTATATATATAAATAATGAAAATATCACACCATCAACTCAGAAAAACAAAGTAAAATAAAAGCAATGTAAAATCACCAACATTGGACAGAATGAAAATTAGCCAGTCACTAGATACAGTTAAACCCCTTATAAAGACTACCTCAATAATGTAACACCTAATAATAGGACCACTTGTTCGATGTCCATTTTAACAGTATTCTCTACCCCCATAATAAAGACCAAACCCCTGTAATTCCAAATTGTTCAGTTCAAGGAGTAGTCTTCAAGAGGTGTTTCACTTAGTTTCATTTATTTCTAGTCAGGTCAGCTGACACCACTGGCCCTTAAAATGACTGGCTAGAAGTCCAAGTCCAGTTTATGAGGACAAAATATAAAAGTTCTTTCACTTAAACTATCGTTATTCATAGTTCAAATTTGAGAACCCTGTTTGAGAATTAGTAATTCAGTTTAAATAGAAATGAAAACAAGAGATTTCAATTTCAATATAAATAATTGTTACTTTCAAAGTTTTATTCCAACAATATATTTATACATATATTTTCCAATAATGAAAGCTGGCATTAAACCAATTAAACATGGGTACTACATTTTACATTAGACCTTGACTCAAAATCCAAGATGGCTGACAAACAACAAGGGTCAGGTCAGAGAGCCATTTCTGGCAAATGCAAACAAACATGAAGCTTTAAAAATATGAAAACAATTTTATAACAAAGCCTTTATCATAAGGAACTCTTAAAAATGAAGTCACTATAATTAATCTTAGTGTCCAAGCACCTGTTGCATAAAAGAATGGCTCGAACCAGTTAACAAACACAGGAAAACTCAAACACATGTATTGGGCTTATTTTATCATGTTAAGAGATGAAACTTCCCAGAAATGTGTATTTAATTGAGCTTTATAAGGTTCAAACAACAATTAAGGAAAAGTATGCACAACTAATGACTTGGAAGAGAATTTCCAATTTGGGATATTTTTGTCAACCGACCTGCATCCTATATAAAACTGTATTTTTGGAATAACATCAAAACTACTCACTAAAGTATATGCATGAAACCTTCAGGAAAGTAAGACATCATTTTTACCCAATAGCCGGTTGTTTATTTAATACCCAATACATGCTTAACATAAATATATACAGCATAAGCAATTGGCCATATGTTATATCTAAGAAACTCTTTTCCCGGGATAAATCCGAAATGGACCAAAATAAGTAAATGAAACTGACCCTAATATAAATTTGCACAATAACGCACCTACACATATTCTCAATATGCTAGATTGAATTAGTTTGCTTGAAAATATCAGTCTTACAAACTCCTAAAATTCACAATTCTTCACACTGTATATATGGGTTTTGTTGTTTTTGAGTGACAAGTGTAGATCCATTGTGTAATTTAAAATCCAGTGTGTACCTCAACTTGCTGGCTGATCATGATTTACACTCTTTGCCTATAGATAGCAGCCATATTCAGTTAACTACAACAAGTTATGAAGATAACAAATGCCTAGCTCTTATTCCATGTATCCATCATGTAGTTAAATGGAAACATACCTTGAGTGTCATCATCCAATAAAAACATGCTGAAAAAATAACTGGTAACAACTAATGTGATCTAGGTCAACTTTGTTTATCTCTTTACTATATATTTATGGGTTAAGGGCCTGCCACACTCCTCCCAATTCTATTCATCGATAAAAAGAAAATTATCAAAATCTCAATAACGGCAAAATAATGTTAAATGAAACTTTGCACAAGTGTATGTTATTAATGCATCTTTATTTTACAGATGGTAAGACACGTTAGAAAAGTAAGAAGAAAATAGCAGAATCTAAAAATTCCCTCAACTTCTATTTACATAAACTCACAAAAACTAAAGAACACAAAACATCATTTTAATTGCCCACATTAGTAATATGATACTGACAACAATTTATTGTGTCCTAATGATTTACTTATGTAAACTTTACGAGATATTAGTAAAAGTGTGTGTGACCTTCAATTTCCTGGTCGCGTAAACGGATGACAATCTCTGATTTCTCGTTTAATATTTGAACGTTTTTTATAAAGTACACAACATTTTCTTGTCAGTATCATTGCGCTCACGAGGGAATTCAGCTTTGTTTCTTTACTTTTCTAAACTGTCTTTCTGTATGCAAAATAAAGATACATTAGTAACCTTCATTTGTGCAAAGTTTCATTGAATGACATTTTGTCATTACTGAGATTTGATGATTTTTATGTTATCAATGAATAGGATTGGGAGGAGTGTTGCGATGCCTTAAATTGATTCACTGAATCTAAAAGTAAACAATGTAGATCCTGATCGAACTGTGCGGCTATGCTAGCTGATCTGGTTCAACACTGTTCAACTCGAGAGATAACAGTCCAATTTAGATGAACAAAAGCTTAAATGTTCAAGAAAATAACTTGGAACAAGTAGACTTTAAAAAAATAATAATTGCAAAATACATGCATTAAAGATGCTTTACAATGTTTATCTTGTGACATAGCATTGAATACTCACGTTTATGCCGACTTACATGATTACCATTTGGGAAACACCATCAAAAAGTAAGGTTTAAAGATGTTACACAACAAACAAATATCCAAAAAAATAAGATCAATAGAAGCCAATAGATTAAGTGTACTTATAATGGATATGACTAATTACAGGACAACATAATGATATACAGTCAAACCTGTGCTAAAGACCACCTGTAAACAAGAATCTCTGTGGATAAAGACCCCATTTTATTTGTCCCACTGACTGACATATAGTACAAATTCACAAGTGAACAAAAACCATTTGTCCTTAAAGACTGCTTTTTGGTTCCCCCCTGAGTGTTCCTTGAATACAGGTTTGGCTGTACAGTTATTAGATTTCTTGAAAATTATCAAAAATACATGAAATAATGTATCAACATTTGAAAAAACATATATATATATATGTATAACATACAATATGAAAAATGTTTGCTGAGCACAGATATCACATTGAGAAGTACGAGGTATAAAACAAAACATGCTGTAAATTCAGCACTGATCACCAATTTTGACAATTTTAAAATAAAAACAGATTTCTGTGAACTGAAGACCAGTCTGAAATATCTAGCATCTGATTGGCTGAAATGGTGACTGGTCTTCAATCTCAGTTTTATTATATTTGGCCCTGAAGTTAATGTTGAAGATATGTGATAGAAACCATATCTTCAAAGCTTTAGGTGTAGTTTGTGTAATTTAATGTCTTTAAAGCTGAATAAGCATTTTGCAAAAAGGATTTTATTAAATTTGTGTCAAATTAAAAAAATGCACTGATTCATCATAAATTTATGTCACCCACATCTTCATTGGATGACTTACATATGTTATTCGTTTAAAATCAATATCTTCAAAAGAATAAAATTAGTTTGCTTCAAACATTTTATTGAAACTGACCAATCGACTGAACAATGATACAACAAACTGGATGTTGACTCCTGTAATCCCCAAAACTTCATTGAGAAGAATGAACATGTGAACAGAAATGAATTTACATCATGCAACTTGACATGTGAGAATGCTGTATTTTCTGAATGTGGCTTTTCCTTAACCATTTCCTTCATAGACACACCTTTATTGCTAGGGCAAACAGTTTAGATCCAGATCAGCCATCACATCCATGCAGTCTGACCTGGATCTAAAATGTTTACTTTTTGATTCATTAGGTTATTTCTGACCAAAATGCGACCAGTGCAGATCCTGATCAGACGGTACAGATGTGCTTACTGATCTGGATCTTCACTAGTTCCATATGCGTAAAAATGTGTATATATCAAGGAAAGGGTTCATTGCACTGGTTATCAACCTAAAGAATCAAACAAGTTGCTTCTCTCAAGAAGTTCATTTCCCTCCATCAAGTCTAGTTTTCTTCTTTTTACCTCAAGAATACTTCTCAATGTGATATCTATGCTCTCTAAAGTTCTCCTTATTTTTCTTTTTTCTTCCAATTTTTCTTGCTCAATTCCAATAACACGCTCATCGCAATCACATTCTGAAATTGATAAATAATAACATTTAGAAAAAATAAAATTACTTATTAAGATTTATTTACACTGGATTTTTATTGATTTTATAAAACATAAACACATGGGTGACAGGTAGAAATTCTTAAATCCTTGAAAATTGTATTAGGAAAGAAAATTGAACCATTGTTATACACACAGAATCAGGAATTTAAGGAATATTCCGTAAAATTTTTACCTATGAAGATTCTTTATGTCAATAACTACTTACTAGCTTGGGTTCTATTGATCTTCTTTTTTTGGAAATTTGTTTGTTGTACTGATTCTGAAATATAAACATAACTAGAAAATGCTATCATAAACTATTATTTTCCTGACACAGAACAAGAATGTCAAACTGCCACCTTATAGTCCTGCATGAGAGCAGAAAACAAAATTTTGATTAAAATTTGCCAATAAGTGAGCAATAATTCCAGTGACTAAACTTAACCTAGATCATTTGCCAAAAGTCTTACAAAGAGTACAAAGTTCCCTTTTCATCTTTTTCACAAAGTCTGTTGCATGCTGGTAATATAGGCAAATATATTGTTATTGTTGTAAATACACTGAGATTGGTGAAGATTGAGTGAAGAATAAATCAAGTTTAAGGGTAACTGTGGATAATTTAAACAATGATAATGGGGAATAACTCTAAAATTACACAAGGTAGAGTTATTGGACTGGCACAGTGCACTACCTACCAATGTGCTATTTCAGTGTATGAAGTTTGAATAAAATCCCTCCAGTACTTTGGAGTTACGCTCTGGAAAAAAATTATCAAGAAAATGTGATAAAGGGGAATAACTCTAAAAATAGGCAAGGTAGAGTTATTGCACTTGCACACTGCACTACCTACAAATTTGCTCTGTCAGTGTATGAAATTTGAATAAAATCCCTCAAGTACTTTTGGACTTATGCTCCGGACAAAATTGTTTCAGACAAATACACGGACAGACGAAGGGCATTTCTAATATCCCCCTCGCCTTTGGCAGGGAGGATTAAAAAGTCAGTTCTAAAAGAGCCAGTTACCTGAAATACTTGACTCTGTTGATGTTCCAGCCTCAGGTACCACTGGTGTGACCTGTTCCCTGTTTTTACTCGTTGATGAATCTAAAATCATTTAACAATATAGTCTGTCATAATAAAGTGACTTAGCTATTGAAATCACTAAAATGATTTTTATAACAGTGATCTAAAATTTGCAACTGAAATCAACTGTAAAGATTGAAATTGAAAAGTGGTCTTTTCATGTTTAGTAAGATCACTTTAGATGAACATGAATATTCTTAAACATGCTTTCTATAATGATATATTTACACCTTTCAAACACTTAATAATTAAGTAACAGCTTGACATATTTAGGAGTGAAAAAGATATAAATGAACTGATATTACTATGAAATAATTAATTGTTGAAATGTGGGCGGTTTCTGTAATACATATTGGAATTTGCTGGTAAACAAGTGTACAGAGTTTCAAAGCCTTTATTGTCGAATTAAAGATTAAAGATCCTGATGAGCGGTAACATCAGTGCAGTCTGATCAGGATCTACACTGTTTGCTCTTAGATTCAATAGATTATTCCTGTCATAGGTGCACCCAGTGTTGATCAGTCACCATTGATGTGCCAGCTATTAACTGATTGTGCATTGGCGTATGATAGAAAAGACCGCCCCTGGAAAAATAAGATCCCAATGTGTCTAACTGGAAATAAAAACAAAGATTATGCATTAATTTTCATCAGTAACATGTTACAATTACCTCTGAAGGTGTCGGTTCCTTCATCAAAACCATCCAAGACAACCTTGGGCAAAAACTGCAGAATCTGTGAAAGTCAGTAAATGAAATATAAACTAAAGACAAAATTAACATAACATTTACACATTTGTTATCCCACTGTAATTGCAAAACAACTCGGTTCTCAAAGTTTTCTAAGAACCAAGAATATTTTTGTAAATATCTTCTGTCGTATGCCAATTGTTATTTTCATTTCTTTAAATCATTTTATTCACCAGATTTAATGACTGATTAAACAATATAAACAGGTGTTTTAACAGTTGTTGGGTGTTAAAAGGCTTACTTTAAATTTAAGCAATGGGGGATGTGAAAATACAAAACAAAAAATATGTTAACAACTGACGATGTCTACATCAAATAAATGTCTTATGACATTCACATTTGCCAAAAATTCAGTCGTTAACTCTCAGTCTTTCAAGTGAAAGTAAATTTTGAGTATTTTCTAATGTAGGGTACATTTATGCAGCATAAATTAAAAGCTGTGAAATATAGGGTCACGACTGTAGTTCATTATTATGTGTACTAGGAGGTCTGGATTTAGAATACTCTCATCTTATGAATACAATCATTCATGTATTACATCACTAATATATAAAGTCATCCATGATGATGATTTGAAATTATGGATGTTACCTTCTCCTCCCAAGGCCTCAGAGCTTTCGGGGCAGGACCTGCCCCAGTCCCTGCAGCAAATCTTCTTCTGCACCTTTCTTTTTTTCTCGTTTCACTCTATAAATATACATTTAAATTTACTTATACATTTCAATTTAATTGACATGCTATCTATTTACTTAATATATATCTGTCTTGTAACATAGTCAAATATTGCCTATAAATACATTACATTAAAGTTTGGAACAATAATAATGATAATCCAAATAACTACATAAGAATACATGTATTTGTAGGATCAAAACAAAGAAAAGAAATAAAAGAATATTAACAAATACAAGAAAATTTTATGGCCCTTGTTATGATTATACATTTTTATTCCCATAATCATTCATACATGTTTTGCTGATTTATAAAAGAATTGACATCAATAAAAAAAAAACTTGATTATGTTATATAAATACTGCTTATTATAGGACCTCAAATAATGGCTCAATCTGGCTGGTCTTTGGGTCAGATGTCCGGACCTCTAGCAACTACCTTTCAGATAATACCAGACTGCATATATACATGTATTATTGTTCTTTAATGTCAATATATTTATTTCAAAATAGAATTTTTTGGATTTATTTCATCTAACAGTACGTAAAGGATTATCACTGGCTGAAATATGTTAATGAAATACTACAGCAATCCTAGAACTAGATTTTGATATAAAAGCATTACCTTCAAATATGTCCACTTATCTTTTACATATTGGATTGACCTTTCATTGCCCCCAACAGCATTCACCCTGACAATCAAAGATGTATCATTTATGGAATTGACCATTTCAGGAGCAATTTTCGATAATTAATTATGAAGTTTAATAATCAATCATCGGTTTGCTGATCTTTCAGCAGCTCAAAAGGTTGATTACTGTATCAGACCATTGTTTGATATATCACATAAATCACTTTTATTTTGGTTTTAAATTAGCATTGGAATAACGTATTTACAAAAAGGATATTGTGAAAATATAATTATAAAACACATGTTTTGATTTTCGCAACATTGATTGTCAACAAATATAATTGGCCTTTTATGGCCATTAATGTTTAGTGTGATCAAACTTGGATTAATGTTATTTCTTATACGGCTTCATGTACATTTATCAGTGTTTATAAATGTAGTTTTAGGTCAGATCATGTCCCAGGTAGTGTAGAACGAAGTTTGTCTTTTCACTGTCTAAAATCTATGGGAATTAGGAAAAGAATGTTTATGTTTTCTTTAAGAGTAGTATTTATATGATTGATCTGAAGATCATTTTTGCACGGTTTTCTGCTTATATTTGCAAAATTAGGGTTTTAATAGTGCCATACATAGCATTTTGTTTCCATTCGAGTTAGAGACCTTTACAATGTATTATGATAATGGCCATCAATGATAAGTTGTTTCTAATTATTTATAGGAGGGAAACATATAGGAGGGTTGTAGTGATGGGATTTGGGGATGATGTACACATTCACCGAGCACCTGTGTTTCTGCTTATCACAAAATTCAAATTTGTGCAACTTTTGGATTGGAAAAAAACCCAATCTCCATCGGTTTAAATGCAGGGTTAAATTGTTACTAGCCTTTGTTGAAACAACAGCCTTTGATGTGATCGTGCTCAATCTGACAAATATATTATAACGTTCACAGAAGATAAACAAATACTTATCCTGTTTTATCATCCACCAAGTTCCTCGAAAATCGTAATGGAGTGACTCCCCTTGTCACCCCCGATACATAAAAATACCCAAATAGACAGTTAATCACCACAACTCTCCCTACAATACACAGCGACCAGTCAACAAAATCTTACTGCATTTCTAGGAGTTACATTAGTTTATAAACAGATTTAATATATATTTAAGAGGGGATATAACGAGGTGAACTAGAACCTGATGCGCTTTTCCGAAAAACCCGGTCCGAAAACTTGTCTTTTCTGATGGATCGTTACAACGAACTTATTAAAAGATATCTACCTCGTGCAGATTTCTTCGATAGATCTTTTGGTTTCCCCCTCATCGCAGTGACCGTCAACAATCTGAACAATCTCTGCAGCTGTCCAGTTCGCGGCTCTGCTTCGGGATTCCATTGTTTGTTGTCGTCTGTCAAATTTGACAAGTGCGCGCCAAATCACGTGACCGGATACGGATAATTTTAGACTGTGTCACTGTATTGTATGACTTACGAGCGATCGTATCGTAGCTGCGATCGTCGCAGTTGCGATTGCTTCGTAAAACGGTTTGCGAAAATCGTAAATATTATCGTAAATAACTATCGTAAGTAGAAATCGTAGCTAAGATGCGAGTTTTTGATAAAACGGGGCCTTTATGTCTGGGTCATCTGCTTGCAAGTCTGCAATTTGTTTCTCAGTCCATCTGGTTAGAATAACTTTCTGTAAAACACCATGTGTTGAAGAGTGCTGACCCCCGTTAACATCTGAGTCACTCTTGTTAGGGTTCAAAAATGATTCCTTTTCGCACAAATCCTCATTTTTAGTTGCTCTGATTGGATGCGGTGTAACATAAACTTTGACTGGATCTCTTTCCCCTAATTGTATTTCCTCTTTTCCCAGGATTTGCTGAACGTTCACCTGTGAGTTACTTCTCCTTTCTACAGAGTTGCTTACCTTGTTATCAGTCACCAACTCAGTAAGTTCGGTACTTACATGGTCGGGTTGCCCAACTGGTCCCTCACATCCACTGCAATTAGTAGGGCCCGCATTGGATACTTCACCATAGACAGGGTCAACCGACCCCAACACCCGAGTTTCACCCAGATATTCTTGAACACTCGAATAATCAGATCTGATAATATCTACTTGACTTGAAACTCTCCACTCACGAGGTCTATCTTTACGTATCTGCTTTTCCCCACCCATGCATTTCTTGCAGGGTCCACATCTGAGCGGTTCCATGTCATCAAAGTTGTTACATTGACAAGCCCAGGGTTGTACACATCTTGACATTGCATCGGCGTTACCATGACTACGACCTACTCGATACACAACCACAAAGTCATAAGCTGAGAGAATTTCAAGGTATCTAGCTAGTCTTCCTTTTGGCTCTCTAAATGAGAAGAGATAGACAAGGGCCTGATGGTCTGTCCTAACTACAAATTTTCTACCAAGTAGGTACTGTCTGTAATATTCTACAAAGAATCTCAATGCAAGCAATTCTTTATTTGTCACACAGTAGTTTCTTTCTGCTTTTGTCAACATCTTGCTACCATAACTGATAACTTTTTCTAGGCCATCTTGTTTCTGACTTAGGACTGCTCCAATACAGAAGTCACTTGCATCACAGTCGAGTATGTACTCTCCATCATCAGTTGGATAAGCCATGATCTGTGGACTTGTTAAAGCTTGCTTCAACATTTGAAGACTTTTCTCACATTCTGAAGTCCAAAGAAACTTTCTATTTTTCTTAGTAAGGTCTATCAGCGGCTTCATCAACAGGGCAGTTCTCTTCATCACTGACACAACTGCTGTCATGGTGCACCTGTCGAGCTGGACGCTTAACCCCTCTATCATTGTTCGGTAGAATAACAAATGCCCTATCCTTGGTCTCTTGAAATGAAACTACCTGGCTAACAGCCTCATCAATGTCTTTAGGTTCTTTGACAAACTCAACCTGGAACCTTGCCTTGTCATCGTACAGTCCATCAAGAAATCTTCTCAACAAGTCCTCACGCCTTGTCACAGGGTCTCGGTTGGCATAAGCGCTGTCGTATAGCCTCTTTAGATCAAGTGCAAACTGTTCAACCGTCTCATTCTGTTTTTGGCATCGCCGGCTAAACTGTGCCCCAAATGTCTTGGCTGTAAGTATCACCCTAAACCTACTATTAAGCTCTTCAATAAGTCTACTGTAGCTGCGCCTAACTTGTGGACGAAGTTGACAGTACACAAAATCCCCAGCATCACCTTGTAATCTAGGTAAAAGCTCATCTAATCTTACCTCATCAGTCCAGTTCATTCGGTCATCAACCTCTGAAAACCGGTTAAACCAAACTACCCAGGATTCCTTACCAGTAAAAGGTGGTAGCTTAACATTTTTACGGTACATACCCCTGTGTCTTCCTGAGGAGGTCACACCATCATTAGATGAACAAACCTGGTGCTCCGACGGCTCAGCACAGGATCTGGTCTACCCCCTGCAAGTCTGAAATGTCTGGACTCACCCTGGTTCAATTGTGCTTCCATAGTTGGAACCATATTTCTCACCTCCGTCATAAGTTCACCAAGCCCCTGTGTCATAGCCCTGTTTGATTCGCGTATGCTGTCAACTATAGCCTTAGTCATTTCCTTGAAAACTGTTCCCGTTTCAGCTTGGCCTAAACCCCTATCAATATCAGTGCCCATTACCCTATCACATGCCTTACTTATAAAGGAACCACGTGTGTCTTCATCTGAATGAGAATAATCTAGACGGTCGCATTCTGCGCCACTTACAGGTAAGGCAGACTTATGGAGCAACACTCCGGGGTCACCACCTTCACAGGCAACAGTATCAAAGTCGGTGTCTGCATTACTAGCTACATCACCCACATCATAACCTTCACCCTCATTGTCTCTCTTTTTAGGGTTTACTCTTTTACCCATTATACTGAAACAATAATTCATTATTTAAAAAAAAATATCCTAACTTCATAAACATACATGAAGTTAAACTTATGTATAAAAAAATAGGAGCATAAGATAGGCTGGGTTCGCTGGATATGCTGGAAAATACCTTTGTTGGATTTCTTTGAAGTGGTCTGGCTGTCGTTGATCGCACAGGAACCTCCCATAATCTTCAGGATCCCATGGCATCACCAATAGTTATCTTCCCAGAACTTGAGGGTCCTCATCGCTGAATCTGCTGGAGCTGTAGACCATCTTCTCCACCAGTAAACATACAACTTGTTAGCAGATCCCACTTCTGACACCAAAATTTGTCGCGACCCAGCCAGGCCATAGGGTGGTTCGAACCCAGGTTCATGCGGCAGCCCGGAATTGATTTAGCATAACCCAGCTTAATTTACACCAGCACCATAAGCACCAATGAAAATCAAGCCGTGTACCCTTAATTACCCTGTGTATAAAATACCAATGAGAGACTCAGGAGGGTGAGGTAAAAGCCAGATGTGAGCTGTTTTGATAATTATAATTGAAAAATATTTGAAAAAAAATGATACATTAAATATCATCATGCAATATCTGTTTCTTGCTTGACTGTTTCTGCCAGGTCTTCTTACCACAGGTCAAAGGTCAGGTCTCAGGCAAAATTATGCACAACTGGAGGGAAGCAATACTCCCCTATAGGTGCAAACATATATATTTAAGCAACATTTGGAGTGACAAAATTATGCACAACTAAAGAGAAGCAATACTTCCCTATTGGTGCAAAATAAAATACTTGTTTACTATTAAATGCATAAAGCAAAAGGGAGTAGATGGGATCAAAGATGCCCATATGTCACTGCCCAATTTAATTATTTATTTAAAAAAAAAACACCTAAAGAGCTGTAAGGGAAGGGTGCGAGCAAACACTCACATATCACCCAATAAAGCTCTAAATTACATCCTATACTTTGACAGGATATTATTAATTCAATGTGCAATTAAGAAAACATTTCTTGATGCTATAAATAATAACAGTTTAAGATGAAACTCTAGAAGAACAAGAACAGTAACTGTAACTTGTCAACATCTTGGTAGTTCGTGCAGGTCACCCTCTTGCTAATTACATCTTGGGGCCAGCCCTCTTCACCGAGACTGCAGTTCATCAAAACGAAAGTAGAACACGTGGAAAATGTAAACAAACGCGCCCACGCGACCGCATCACCGCCATGTTGTTGAATAAAAAATAATAGTGCGAAGTTAAAACATCTTCGCGTAATCGGCAGACATCTTCTGGCTTGACCTAAAAATAAACTTCAACAAAACAAATTAAATAACAGAACTTAGCTGAACTCTTCAAACTTTAACGAGGAATTTTCCAAACATCCGACGCCATCCCCCTTACTTTCAGTTTGTCAGAGAAGAGTAGCTGTGTTGATTCTAAATTCCTAAGATCGCAAGGCGTAACGAACTCTGTCACTATCAAGTCGAAGACCAGCGTGCAAGAGGCAGATTTTGCCCGCGCAGCGGTTTATATACCGCCGAAGATCTGGATCTGCGGGATTTCGTATGGAATTGCAGGAATCAGCGAGCACAGCTGTTACAATTTACAAACGTTATATACGCTAAATACCCTAAAACTCACAGAAACTTGCACCCAGGGTTTCTGTAAACCATAAAATTACTCCAAATTATAACTTTGTATTAAAAATACTCTTTTGAAGATCTGAAATTCATCTTTTTCGGACAAAACTGAATCACATGCTCATATACCGCGGGAGCGTACACGGAACAGCCACAGACGTCTCCAACATGTTCGACAAAATCAACATTGCTGGAAATTTAAGTTAGAAAGAGACACCTGGCGAGAATTCTAAGCTCTAGACGGGTAAGATAATACTCGACCCACCCTGTATTTAAGCTGTAGGGTATTGTAGATGCAGTCTTTCGGGTTAAAAAGATTTGTTGACATCATAAGAAGTGTAGTAGTCGGATACTGTACCACTTCGGACACATGTAGTTGCACCTTACATTATATAGGGAAAACTGCCAAAAAAACAGCCGGTTTTTCAAATGCTTTTGCCCTCAAAAACGCGCATTGAAAACCGACGCACACAAGCTCCATTTAATTGCAGCAACTCGAACCAAAAGCGGTTTACGGTCGTTCATCATCAATGCCACACGACCCAATCGTTTTTTCGGGTTGCTGCATTTAAATGGCGCTACCATCTGGGTTCGAAGTACGAGCACCAAATACGTCTGTATAACGTTTTCGGACTTTGAAATTTTACGCTGTGTTTTTTTTAGTGGTTTTACACCCGCCCTAGCGCTCGCCGACGGTCTAGAGCTCTGAAATTCCGGCCATAAGCTCACCTCAGAGACCTCTAAACACCGTGCAAATTTCAAAGAGATTGGATTATTCCAACTGTACTTTATATAGGGAAAACTGCCGAAAAAACAGCCAGTTTTTCAAATGCTTTTGCCCTCAAAAACGCGCATTGAAAACCGACGCACACAAGCTCCATTTAATTGCAGCAACTCGAACCAAAAGCGGTCTCCGGTCGTTCATCATCAGTGCCACACGACCCAATCGTTTTTTCGGGTTGCTGCATTTAAATGGCGCTACCATCTGGGTTCGAAGTACGAGCACAAAGTACGTCTGTATAACGTTTTCGGACTTTGAAATTTTACGCTGTGTTTATTTTAGTGGTTTTACACCCGCCCTAGCGCTCGCCGACGGTCTAGAGCTCTGAAATTCCGGCCATAAGCTCACCTCAGAGACCTCTAAACACCGTGCAAATTTCAAAGAGATTGGATTATTCCAACTGTACTTTATATAGGGAAAACTGCCGAAAAAACAGCCAGTTTTTCAAATGCTTTTGTCCTCAAAAACGCGCATTGAAAACCGACGCACACAAGCTCCATTTAATTGCAGCAACTCGAACCAAAAGCGGTTTCCGGTCGTTCATCATCAGTGCCACACGACCCAATCGTTTTTTCGGGTTGCTGCATTTAAATGGCGCTACCATCTGGGTTCGAAGTACGAGCACCAAATACGTCTGTATAACGTTTTCGGACTTTGAAATTTTACGCTGTTTTTTTAGTGGTTTTACACCCGCCCTAGCGCTCGCCGACGGTCTAGAGCTCTGAAATTCCGGCCATAAGCTCACCTCAGAGACCTCTAAACACCGTGCAAATTTCAAAGAGATTGGATTATTCCAACTGTACTTTATATAGGGAAAACTGCCGAAAAAACAGCCATTTTTTCAAATGCTTTTGCCCTCAAAAACGCGCATTGAAAACCGACGCACACAAGCTCCATTTAATTGCAGCAACTCGAACCAAAAGCGGTTTCCGGTCGTTCATCATCAGTGCCACACGACCCAATCGTTTTTTCGGGTTGCTGCATTTAAATGGCGCTACCATCTGGGTTCGAAGTACGAGCACCAAATACGTCTGTATAACGTTTTCGGACTTTGAAATTTTACGCTGTGTTTTTTTTGTGGTTTTACACCCGCCCTAGCGCTCGCCGACGGTCTAGAGCTCTGAAATTCCGGCCATAAGCTCACCTCAGAGACCTCTAAACACCGTGCAAATTTCAAAGAGATTGGATTATTCCAACTGTACTTTATATAGGGAAAACTGCCGAAAAAACAGCCATTTTTTCAAATGCTTTTGCCCTCAAAAACGCGCATTGAAAACCGACGCACACAAGCTCCATTTAATTGCAGCAACTCGAACCAAAAGCGGTTTCCGGTCGTTCATCATCAGTGCCACACGACCCAATCGTTTTTTCGGGTTGCTGCATTTAAATGGCGCTACCATCTGGGTTCGAAGTACGAGCACCAAATACGTCTGTATAACGTTTTCGGACTTTGAAATTTTACGCTGTGTTTTTTTTTGTGGTTTTACACCCGCCCTAGCGCTCGCCGACGGTCTAGAGCTCTGAAATTCCGGCCATAAGCTCACCTCAGAGACCTCTAAACACCGTGCAAATTTCAAAGAGATTGGATTATTCCAACTGTACTTTATATAGGGAAAACTGCCGAAAAAACAGCCATTTTTTCAAATGCTTTTGCCCTCAAAAACGCGCATTGAAAACCGACGCACACAAGCTCCATTTAATTGCAGCAACTCGAACCAAAAGCGGTTTCCGGTCGTTCATCATCAGTGCCACACGACCCAATCGTTTTTTCGGGTTGCTGCATTTAAATGGCGCTACCATCTGGGTTCGAAGTACGAGCACCAAATACGTCTGTATAACGTTTTCGGACTTTGAAATTTTACGCTGTGTTTTTTTAGTGGTTTTACACCCGCCCTAGCGCTCGCCGACGGTCTAGAGCTCTGAAATTCCGGCCATAAGCTCACCTCAGAGACCTCTAAACACCGTGCAAATTTCAAAGAGATTGGATTATTCCAACTGTACTTTATATAGGGAAAACTGCCGAAAAAACAGCCATTTTTTCAAATGCTTTTGCCCTCAAAAACGCGCATTGAAAACCGACGCACACAAGCTCCATTTAATTGCAGCAACTCGAACCAAAAGCGGTTTCCGGTCGTTCATCATCAGTGCCACACGACCCAATCGTTTTTTCGGGTTGCTGCATTTAAATGGCGCTACCATCTGGGTTCGAAGTACGAGCACCAAATACGTCTGTATAACGTTTTCGGACTTTGAAATTTTACGCTGTGTTTTTTTTAGTGGTTTTACACCCGCCCTAGCGCTCGCCGACGGTCTAGAGCTCTGAAATTCCGGCCATAAGCTCACCTCAGAGACCTCTAAACACCGTGCAAATTTCAAAGAGATTGGATTATTCCAACTGTACTTTATATAGGGAAAACTGCCGAAAAAACAGCCATTTTTTCAAATGCTTTTGCCCTCAAAAACGCGCATTGAAAACCGACGCACACAAGCTCCATTTAATTGCAGCAACTCGAACCAAAAGCGGTTTCCGGTCGTTCATCATCAGTGCCACACGACCCAATCGTTTTTTCGGGTTGCTGCATTTAAATGGCGCTACCATCTGGGTTCGAAGTACGAGCACCAAATACGTCTGTATAACGTTTTCGGACTTTGAAATTTTACGCTGTGTTTTTTTTAGTGGTTTTACACCCGCCCTAGCGCTCGCCGACGGTCTAGAGCTCTGAAATTCCGGCCATAAGCTCACCTCAGAGACCTCTAAACACCGTGCAAATTTCAAAGAGATTGGATTATTCCAACTGTACTTTATATAGGGAAAACTGCCGAAAAAACAGCCATTTTTTCAAATGCTTTTGCCCTCAAAAACGCGCATTGAAAACCGACGCACACAAGCTCCATTTAATTGCAGCAACTCGAACCAAAAGCGGTTTCCGGTCGTTCATCATCAGTGCCACACGACCCAATCGTTTTTTCGGGTTGCTGCATTTAAATGGCGCTACCATCTGGGTTCGAAGTACGAGCACCAAATACGTCTGTATAACGTTTTCGGACTTTGAAATTTTACGCTGTGTTTTTTTTAGTGGTTTTACACCCGCCCTAGCGCTCGCCGACGGTCTAGAGCTCTGAAATTCCGGCCATAAGCTCACCTCAGAGACCTCTAAACACCGTGCAAATTTCAAAGAGATTGGATTATTCCAACTGTACTTTATATAGGGAAAACTGCCGAAAAAACAGCCATTTTTTCAAATGCTTTTGCCCTCAAAAACGCGCATTGAAAACCGACGCACACAAGCTCCATTTAATTGCAGCAACTCGAACCAAAAGCGGTTTCCGGTCGTTCATCATCAGTGCCACACGACCCAATCGTTTTTTCGGGTTGCTGCATTTAAATGGCGCTACCATCTGGGTTCGAAGTACGAGCACCAAATACGTCTGTATAACGTTTTCGGACTTTGAAATTTTACGCTGTGTTTTTTTTAGTGGTTTTACACCCGCCCTAGCGCTCGCCGACGGTCTAGAGCTCTGAAATTCCGGCCATAAGCTCACCTCAGAGACCTCTAAACACCGTGCAAATTTCAAAGAGATTGGATTATTCCAACTGTACTTTATATAGGGAAAACTGCCGAAAAAACAGCCATTTTTTCAAATGCTTTTGCCCTCAAAAACGCGCATTGAAAACCGACGCACACAAGCTCCATTTAATTGCAGCAACTCGAACCAAAAGCGGTTTCCGGTCGTTCATCATCAGTGCCACACGACCCAATCGTTTTTTCGGGTTGCTGCATTTAAATGGCGCTACCATCTGGGTTCGAAGTACGAGCACCAAATACGTCTGTATAACGTTTTCGGACTTTGAAATTTTACGCTGTGTTTTTTTAGTGGTTTTACACCCGCCCTAGCGCTCGCCGACGGTCTAGAGCTCTGAAATTCCGGCCATAAGCTCACCTCAGAGACCTCTAAACACCGTGCAAATTTCAAAGAGATTGGATTATTCCAACTGTACTTTATATAGGGAAAACTGCCGAAAAAACAGCCATTTTTTCAAATGCTTTTGCCCTCAAAAACGCGCATTGAAAACCGACGCACACAAGCTCCATTTAATTGCAGCAACTCGAACCAAAAGCGGTTTCCGGTCGTTCATCATCAGTGCCACACGACCCAATCGTTTTTTCGGGTTGCTGCATTTAAATGGCGCTACCATCTGGGTTCGAAGTACGAGCACCAAATACGTCTGTATAACGTTTTCGGACTTTGAAATTTTACGCTGTGTTTTTTTTAGTGGTTTTACACCCGCCCTAGCGCTCGCCGACGGTCTAGAGCTCTGAAATTCCGGCCATAAGCTCACCTCAGAGACCTCTAAACACCGTGCAAATTTCAAAGAGATTGGATTATTCCAACTGTACTTTATATAGGGAAAACTGCCGAAAAAACAGCCATTTTTTCAAATGCTTTTGCCCTCAAAAACGCGCATTGAAAACCGACGCACACAAGCTCCATTTAATTGCAGCAACTCGAACCAAAAGCGGTTTCCGGTCGTTCATCATCAGTGCCACACGACCCAATCGTTTTTTCGGGTTGCTGCATTTAAATGGCGCTACCATCTGGGTTCGAAGTACGAGCACCAAATACGTCTGTATAACGTTTTCGGACTTTGAAATTTTACGCTGTGTTTTTTTTAGTGGTTTTACACCCGCCCTAGCGCTCGCCGACGGTCTAGAGCTCTGAAATTCCGGCCATAAGCTCACCTCAGAGACCTCTAAACACCGTGCAAATTTCAAAGAGATTGGATTATTCCAACTGTACTTTATATAGGGAAAACTGCCGAAAAAACAGCCATTTTTTCAAATGCTTTTGCCCTCAAAAACGCGCATTGAAAACCGACGCACACAAGCTCCATTTAATTGCAGCAACTCGAACCAAAAGCGGTTTCCGGTCGTTCATCATCAGTGCCACACGACCCAATCGTTTTTTCGGGTTGCTGCATTTAAATGGCGCTACCATCTGGGTTCGAAGTACGAGCACCAAATACGTCTGTATAACGTTTTCGGACTTTGAAATTTTACGCTGTGTTTTTTTTAGTGGTTTTACACCCGCCCTAGCGCTCGCCGACGGTCTAGAGCTCTGAAATTCCGGCCATAAGCTCACCTCAGAGACCTCTAAACACCGTGCAAATTTCAAAGAGATTGGATTATTCCAACTGTACTTTATATAGGGAAAACTGCCGAAAAAACAGCCATTTTTTCAAATGCTTTTGCCCTCAAAAACGCGCATTGAAAACCGACGCACACAAGCTCCATTTAATTGCAGCAACTCGAACCAAAAGCGGTTTCCGGTCGTTCATCATCAGTGCCACACGACCCAATCGTTTTTTCGGGTTGCTGCATTTAAATGGCGCTACCATCTGGGTTCGAAGTACGAGCACCAAATACGTCTGTATAACGTTTTCGGACTTTGAAATTTTACGCTGTGTTTTTTTTTAGTGGTTTTACACCCGCCCTAGCGCTCGCCGACGGTCTAGAGCTCTGAAATTCCGGCCATAAGCTCACCTCAGAGACCTCTAAACACCGTGCAAATTTCAAAGAGATTGGATTATTCCAACTGTACTTTATATAGGGAAAACTGCCGAAAAAACAGCCATTTTTTCAAATGCTTTTGCCCTCAAAAACGCGCATTGAAAACCGACGCACACAAGCTCCATTTAATTGCAGCAACTCGAACCAAAAGCGGTTTCCGGTCGTTCATCATCAGTGCCACACGACCCAATCGTTTTTTCGGGTTGCTGCATTTAAATGGCGCTACCATCTGGGTTCGAAGTACGAGCACCAAATACGTCTGTATAACGTTTTCGGACTTTGAAATTTTACGCTGTGTTTTTTTTAGTGGTTTTACACCCGCCCTAGCGCTCGCCGACGGTCTAGAGCTCTGAAATTCCGGCCATAAGCTCACCTCAGAGACCTCTAAACACCGTGCAAATTTCAAAGAGATTGGATTATTCCAACTGTACTTTATATAGGGAAAACTGCCGAAAAAACAGCCATTTTTTCAAATGCTTTTGCCCTCAAAAACGCGCATTGAAAACCGACGCACACAAGCTCCATTTAATTGCAGCAACTCGAACCAAAAGCGGTTTCCGGTCGTTCATCATCAGTGCCACACGACCCAATCGTTTTTTCGGGTTGCTGCATTTAAATGGCGCTACCATCTGGGTTCGAAGTACGAGCACCAAATACGTCTGTATAACGTTTTCGGACTTTGAAATTTTACGCTGTGTTTTTTTTAGTGGTTTTACACCCGCCCTAGCGCTCGCCGACGGTCTAGAGCTCTGAAATTCCGGCCATAAGCTCACCTCAGAGACCTCTAAACACCGTGCAAATTTCAAAGAGATTGGATTATTCCAACTGTACTTTATATAGGGAAAACTGCCGAAAAAACAGCCATTTTTTCAAATGCTTTTGCCCTCAAAAACGCGCATTGAAAACCGACGCACACAAGCTCCATTTAATTGCAGCAACTCGAACCAAAAGCGGTTTCCGGTCGTTCATCATCAGTGCCACACGACCCAATCGTTTTTTCGGGTTGCTGCATTTAAATGGCGCTACCATCTGGGTTCGAAGTACGAGCACCAAATACGTCTGTATAACGTTTTCGGACTTTGAAATTTTACGCTGTGTTTTTTTAGTGGTTTTACACCCGCCCTAGCGCTCGCCGACGGTCTAGAGCTCTGAAATTCCGGCCATAAGCTCACCTCAGAGACCTCTAAACACCGTGCAAATTTCAAAGAGATTGGATTATTCCAACTGTACTTTATATAGGGAAAACTGCCGAAAAAACAGCCATTTTTTCAAATGCTTTTGCCCTCAAAAACGCGCATTGAAAACCGACGCACACAAGCTCCATTTAATTGCAGCAACTCGAACCAAAAGCGGTTTCCGGTCGTTCATCATCAGTGCCACACGACCCAATCGTTTTTTCGGGTTGCTGCATTTAAATGGCGCTACCATCTGGGTTCGAAGTACGAGCACCAAATACGTCTGTATAACGTTTTCGGACTTTGAAATTTTACGCTGTGTTTTTTTAGTGGTTTTACACCCGCCCTAGCGCTCGCCGACGGTCTAGAGCTCTGAAATTCCGGCCATAAGCTCACCTCAGAGACCTCTAAACACCGTGCAAATTTCAAAGAGATTGGATTATTCCAACTGTACTTTATATAGGGAAAACTGCCGAAAAAACAGCCATTTTTTCAAATGCTTTTGCCCTCAAAAACGCGCATTGAAAACCGACGCACACAAGCTCCATTTAATTGCAGCAACTCGAACCAAAAGCGGTTTCCGGTCGTTCATCATCAGTGCCACACGACCCAATCGTTTTTTCGGGTTGCTGCATTTAAATGGCGCTACCATCTGGGTTCGAAGTACGAGCACCAAATACGTCTGTATAACGTTTTCGGACTTTGAAATTTTACGCTGTGTTTTTTTTAGTGGTTTTACACCCGCCCTAGCGCTCGCCGACGGTCTAGAGCTCTGAAATTCCGGCCATAAGCTCACCTCAGAGACCTCTAAACACCGTGCAAATTTCAAAGAGATTGGATTATTCCAACTGTACTTTATATAGGGAAAACTGCCGAAAAAACAGCCATTTTTTCAAATGCTTTTGCCCTCAAAAACGCGCATTGAAAACCGACGCACACAAGCTCCATTTAATTGCAGCAACTCGAACCAAAAGCGGTTTCCGGTCGTTCATCATCAGTGCCACACGACCCAATCGTTTTTTCGGGTTGCTGCATTTAAATGGCGCTACCATCTGGGTTCGAAGTACGAGCACCAAATACGTCTGTATAACGTTTTCGGACTTTGAAATTTTACGCTGTGTTTTTTTAGTGGTTTTACACCCGCCCTAGCGCTCGCCGACGGTCTAGAGCTCTGAAATTCCGGCCATAAGCTCACCTCAGAGACCTCTAAACACCGTGCAAATTTCAAAGAGATTGGATTATTCCAACTGTACTTTATATAGGGAAAACTGCCGAAAAAACAGCCATTTTTTCAAATGCTTTTGCCCTCAAAAACGCGCATTGAAAACCGACGCACACAAGCTCCATTTAATTGCAGCAACTCGAACCAAAAGCGGTTTCCGGTCGTTCATCATCAGTGCCACACGACCCAATCGTTTTTTCGGGTTGCTGCATTTAAATGGCGCTACCATCTGGGTTCGAAGTACGAGCACCAAATACGTCTGTATAACGTTTTCGGACTTTGAAATTTTACGCTGTGTTTTTTTTAGTGGTTTTACACCCGCCCTAGCGCTCGCCGACGGTCTAGAGCTCTGAAATTCCGGCCATAAGCTCACCTCAGAGACCTCTAAACACCGTGCAAATTTCAAAGAGATTGGATTATTCCAACTGTACTTTATATAGGGAAAACTGCCGAAAAAACAGCCATTTTTTCAAATGCTTTTGCCCTCAAAAACGCGCATTGAAAACCGACGCACACAAGCTCCATTTAATTGCAGCAACTCGAACCAAAAGCGGTTTCCGGTCGTTCATCATCAGTGCCACACGACCCAATCGTTTTTTCGGGTTGCTGCATTTAAATGGCGCTACCATCTGGGTTCGAAGTACGAGCACCAAATACGTCTGTATAACGTTTTCGGACTTTGAAATTTTACGCTGTGTTTTTTTAGTGGTTTTACACCCGCCCTAGCGCTCGCCGACGGTCTAGAGCTCTGAAATTCCGGCCATAAGCTCACCTCAGAGACCTCTAAACACCGTGCAAATTTCAAAGAGATTGGATTATTCCAACTGTACTTTATATAGGGAAAACTGCCGAAAAAACAGCCATTTTTTCAAATGCTTTTGCCCTCAAAAACGCGCATTGAAAACCGACGCACACAAGCTCCATTTAATTGCAGCAACTCGAACCAAAAGCGGTTTCCGGTCGTTCATCATCAGTGCCACACGACCCAATCGTTTTTTCGGGTTGCTGCATTTAAATGGCGCTACCATCTGGGTTCGAAGTACGAGCACCAAATACGTCTGTATAACGTTTTCGGACTTTGAAATTTTACGCTGTGTTTTTTTTAGTGGTTTTACACCCGCCCTAGCGCTCGCCGACGGTCTAGAGCTCTGAAATTCCGGCCATAAGCTCACCTCAGAGACCTCTAAACACCGTGCAAATTTCAAAGAGATTGGATTATTCCAACTGTACTTTATATAGGGAAAACTGCCGAAAAAACAGCCATTTTTTCAAATGCTTTTGCCCTCAAAAACGCGCATTGAAAACCGACGCACACAAGCTCCATTTAATTGCAGCAACTCGAACCAAAAGCGGTTTCCGGTCGTTCATCATCAGTGCCACACGACCCAATCGTTTTTTCGGGTTGCTGCATTTAAATGGCGCTACCATCTGGGTTCGAAGTACGAGCACCAAATACGTCTGTATAACGTTTTCGGACTTTGAAATTTTACGCTGTGTTTTTTTTAGTGGTTTTACACCCGCCCTAGCGCTCGCCGACGGTCTAGAGCTCTGAAATTCCGGCCATAAGCTCACCTCAGAGACCTCTAAACACCGTGCAAATTTCAAAGAGATTGGATTATTCCAACTGTACTTTATATAGGGAAAACTGCCGAAAAAACAGCCATTTTTTCAAATGCTTTTGCCCTCAAAAACGCGCATTGAAAACCGACGCACACAAGCTCCATTTAATTGCAGCAACTCGAACCAAAAGCGGTTTCCGGTCGTTCATCATCAGTGCCACACGACCCAATCGTTTTTTCGGGTTGCTGCATTTAAATGGCGCTACCATCTGGGTTCGAAGTACGAGCACCAAATACGTCTGTATAACGTTTTCGGACTTTGAAATTTTACGCTGTGTTTTTTTTAGTGGTTTTACACCCGCCCTAGCGCTCGCCGACGGTCTAGAGCTCTGAAATTCCGGCCATAAGCTCACCTCAGAGACCTCTAAACACCGTGCAAATTTCAAAGAGATTGGATTATTCCAACTGTACTTTATATAGGGAAAACTGCCGAAAAAACAGCCATTTTTTCAAATGCTTTTGCCCTCAAAAACGCGCATTGAAAACCGACGCACACAAGCTCCATTTAATTGCAGCAACTCGAACCAAAAGCGGTTTCCGGTCGTTCATCATCAGTGCCACACGACCCAATCGTTTTTTCGGGTTGCTGCATTTAAATGGCGCTACCATCTGGGTTCGAAGTACGAGCACCAAATACGTCTGTATAACGTTTTCGGACTTTGAAATTTTACGCTGTGTTTTTTTTAGTGGTTTTACACCCGCCCTAGCGCTCGCCGACGGTCTAGAGCTCTGAAATTCCGGCCATAAGCTCACCTCAGAGACCTCTAAACACCGTGCAAATTTCAAAGAGATTGGATTATTCCAACTGTACTTTATATAGGGAAAACTGCCGAAAAAACAGCCATTTTTTCAAATGCTTTTGCCCTCAAAAACGCGCATTGAAAACCGACGCACACAAGCTCCATTTAATTGCAGCAACTCGAACCAAAAGCGGTTTCCGGTCGTTCATCATCAGTGCCACACGACCCAATCGTTTTTTCGGGTTGCTGCATTTAAATGGCGCTACCATCTGGGTTCGAAGTACGAGCACCAAATACGTCTGTATAACGTTTTCGGACTTTGAAATTTTACGCTGTGTTTTTTTTAGTGGTTTTACACCCGCCCTAGCGCTCGCCGACGGTCTAGAGCTCTGAAATTCCGGCCATAAGCTCACCTCAGAGACCTCTAAACACCGTGCAAATTTCAAAGAGATTGGATTATTCCAACTGTACTTTATATAGGGAAAACTGCCGAAAAAACAGCCATTTTTTCAAATGCTTTTGCCCTCAAAAACGCGCATTGAAAACCGACGCACACAAGCTCCATTTAATTGCAGCAACTCGAACCAAAAGCGGTTTCCGGTCGTTCATCATCAGTGCCACACGACCCAATCGTTTTTTCGGGTTGCTGCATTTAAATGGCGCTACCATCTGGGTTCGAAGTACGAGCACCAAATACGTCTGTATAACGTTTTCGGACTTTGAAATTTTACGCTGTGTTTTTTTAGTGGTTTTACACCCGCCCTAGCGCTCGCCGACGGTCTAGAGCTCTGAAATTCCGGCCATAAGCTCACCTCAGAGACCTCTAAACACCGTGCAAATTTCAAAGAGATTGGATTATTCCAACTGTACTTTATATAGGGAAAACTGCCGAAAAAACAGCCATTTTTTCAAATGCTTTTGCCCTCAAAAACGCGCATTGAAAACCGACGCACACAAGCTCCATTTAATTGCAGCAACTCGAACCAAAAGCGGTTTCCGGTCGTTCATCATCAGTGCCACACGACCCAATCGTTTTTTCGGGTTGCTGCATTTAAATGGCGCTACCATCTGGGTTCGAAGTACGAGCACCAAATACGTCTGTATAACGTTTTCGGACTTTGAAATTTTACGCTGTGTTTTTTTTAGTGGTTTTACACCCGCCCTAGCGCTCGCCGACGGTCTAGAGCTCTGAAATTCCGGCCATAAGCTCACCTCAGAGACCTCTAAACACCGTGCAAATTTCAAAGAGATTGGATTATTCCAACTGTACTTTATATAGGGAAAACTGCCGAAAAAACAGCCATTTTTTCAAATGCTTTTGCCCTCAAAAACGCGCATTGAAAACCGACGCACACAAGCTCCATTTAATTGCAGCAACTCGAACCAAAAGCGGTTTCCGGTCGTTCATCATCAGTGCCACACGACCCAATCGTTTTTTCGGGTTGCTGCATTTAAATGGCGCTACCATCTGGGTTCGAAGTACGAGCACCAAATACGTCTGTATAACGTTTTCGGACTTTGAAATTTTACGCTGTGTTTTTTTTTAGTGGTTTTACACCCGCCCTAGCGCTCGCCGACGGTCTAGAGCTCTGAAATTCCGGCCATAAGCTCACCTCAGAGACCTCTAAACACCGTGCAAATTTCAAAGAGATTGGATTATTCCAACTGTACTTTATATAGGGAAAACTGCCGAAAAAACAGCCATTTTTTCAAATGCTTTTGCCCTCAAAAACGCGCATTGAAAACCGACGCACACAAGCTCCATTTAATTGCAGCAACTCGAACCAAAAGCGGTTTCCGGTCGTTCATCATCAGTGCCACACGACCCAATCGTTTTTTCGGGTTGCTGCATTTAAATGGCGCTACCATCTGGGTTCGAAGTACGAGCACCAAATACGTCTGTATAACGTTTTCGGACTTTGAAATTTTACGCTGTGTTTTTTTTAGTGGTTTTACACCCGCCCTAGCGCTCGCCGACGGTCTAGAGCTCTGAAATTCCGGCCATAAGCTCACCTCAGAGACCTCTAAACACCGTGCAAATTTCAAAGAGATTGGATTATTCCAACTGTACTTTATATAGGGAAAACTGCCGAAAAAACAGCCATTTTTTCAAATGCTTTTGCCCTCAAAAACGCGCATTGAAAACCGACGCACACAAGCTCCATTTAATTGCAGCAACTCGAACCAAAAGCGGTTTCCGGTCGTTCATCATCAGTGCCACACGACCCAATCGTTTTTTCGGGTTGCTGCATTTAAATGGCGCTACCATCTGGGTTCGAAGTACGAGCACCAAATACGTCTGTATAACGTTTTCGGACTTTGAAATTTTACGCTGTGTTTTTTTTAGTGGTTTTACACCCGCCCTAGCGCTCGCCGACGGTCTAGAGCTCTGAAATTCCGGCCATAAGCTCACCTCAGAGACCTCTAAACACCGTGCAAATTTCAAAGAGATTGGATTATTCCAACTGTACTTTATATAGGGAAAACTGCCGAAAAAACAGCCATTTTTTCAAATGCTTTTGCCCTCAAAAACGCGCATTGAAAACCGACGCACACAAGCTCCATTTAATTGCAGCAACTCGAACCAAAAGCGGTTTCCGGTCGTTCATCATCAGTGCCACACGACCCAATCGTTTTTTCGGGTTGCTGCATTTAAATGGCGCTACCATCTGGGTTCGAAGTACGAGCACCAAATACGTCTGTATAACGTTTTCGGACTTTGAAATTTTACGCTGTGTTTTTTTTAGTGGTTTTACACCCGCCCTAGCGCTCGCCGACGGTCTAGAGCTCTGAAATTCCGGCCATAAGCTCACCTCAGAGACCTCTAAACACCGTGCAAATTTCAAAGAGATTGGATTATTCCAACTGTACTTTATATAGGGAAAACTGCCGAAAAAACAGCCATTTTTTCAAATGCTTTTGCCCTCAAAAACGCGCATTGAAAACCGACGCACACAAGCTCCATTTAATTGCAGCAACTCGAACCAAAAGCGGTTTCCGGTCGTTCATCATCAGTGCCACACGACCCAATCGTTTTTTCGGGTTGCTGCATTTAAATGGCGCTACCATCTGGGTTCGAAGTACGAGCACCAAATACGTCTGTATAACGTTTTCGGACTTTGAAATTTTACGCTGTGTTTTTTTTAGTGGTTTTACACCCGCCCTAGCGCTCGCCGACGGTCTAGAGCTCTGAAATTCCGGCCATAAGCTCACCTCAGAGACCTCTAAACACCGTGCAAATTTCAAAGAGATTGGATTATTCCAACTGTACTTTATATAGGGAAAACTGCCGAAAAAACAGCCATTTTTTCAAATGCTTTTGCCCTCAAAAACGCGCATTGAAAACCGACGCACACAAGCTCCATTTAATTGCAGCAACTCGAACCAAAAGCGGTTTCCGGTCGTTCATCATCAGTGCCACACGACCCAATCGTTTTTTCGGGTTGCTGCATTTAAATGGCGCTACCATCTGGGTTCGAAGTACGAGCACCAAATACGTCTGTATAACGTTTTCGGACTTTGAAATTTTACGCTGTGTTTTTTTTAGTGGTTTTACACCCGCCCTAGCGCTCGCCGACGGTCTAGAGCTCTGAAATTCCGGCCATAAGCTCACCTCAGAGACCTCTAAACACCGTGCAAATTTCAAAGAGATTGGATTATTCCAACTGTACTTTATATAGGGAAAACTGCCGAAAAAACAGCCATTTTTTCAAATGCTTTTGCCCTCAAAAACGCGCATTGAAAACCGACGCACACAAGCTCCATTTAATTGCAGCAACTCGAACCAAAAGCGGTTTCCGGTCGTTCATCATCAGTGCCACACGACCCAATCGTTTTTTCGGGTTGCTGCATTTAAATGGCGCTACCATCTGGGTTCGAAGTACGAGCACCAAATACGTCTGTATAACGTTTTCGGACTTTGAAATTTTACGCTGTGTTTTTTTAGTGGTTTTACACCCGCCCTAGCGCTCGCCGACGGTCTAGAGCTCTGAAATTCCGGCCATAAGCTCACCTCAGAGACCTCTAAACACCGTGCAAATTTCAAAGAGATTGGATTATTCCAACTGTACTTTATATAGGGAAAACTGCCGAAAAAACAGCCATTTTTTCAAATGCTTTTGCCCTCAAAAACGCGCATTGAAAACCGACGCACACAAGCTCCATTTAATTGCAGCAACTCGAACCAAAAGCGGTTTCCGGTCGTTCATCATCAGTGCCACACGACCCAATCGTTTTTTCGGGTTGCTGCATTTAAATGGCGCTACCATCTGGGTTCGAAGTACGAGCACCAAATACGTCTGTATAACGTTTTCGGACTTTGAAATTTTACGCTGTGTTTTTTTATTGGTTTTACACCCGCCCTAGCGCTCGCCGACGGTCTAGAGCTCTGAAATTCCGGCCATAAGCTCACCTCAGAGACCTCTAAACACCGTGCAAATTTCAAAGAGATTGGATTATTCCAACTGTACTTTATATAGGGAAAACTGCCGAAAAAACAGCCATTTTTTCAAATGCTTTTGCCCTCAAAAACGCGCATTGAAAACCGACGCACACAAGCTCCATTTAATTGCAGCAACTCGAACCAAAAGCGGTTTCCGGTCGTTCATCATCAGTGCCACACGACCCAATCGTTTTTTCGGGTTGCTGCATTTAAATGGCGCTACCATCTGGGTTCGAAGTACGAGCACCAAATACGTCTGTATAACGTTTTCGGACTTTGAAATTTTACGCTGTGTTTTTTTTTAGTGGTTTTACACCCGCCCTAGCGCTCGCCGACGGTCTAGAGCTCTGAAATTCCGGCCATAAGCTCACCTCAGAGACCTCTAAACACCGTGCAAATTTCAAAGAGATTGGATTATTCCAACTGTACTTTATATAGGGAAAACTGCCGAAAAAACAGCCATTTTTTCAAATGCTTTTGCCCTCAAAAACGCGCATTGAAAACCGACGCACACAAGCTCCATTTAATTGCAGCAACTCGAACCAAAAGCGGTTTCCGGTCGTTCATCATCAGTGCCACACGACCCAATCGTTTTTTCGGGTTGCTGCATTTAAATGGCGCTACCATCTGGGTTCGAAGTACGAGCACCAAATACGTCTGTATAACGTTTTCGGACTTTGAAATTTTACGCTGTGTTTTTTTTGTGGTTTTACACCCGCCCTAGCGCTCGCCGACGGTCTAGAGCTCTGAAATTCCGGCCATAAGCTCACCTCAGAGACCTCTAAACACCGTGCAAATTTCAAAGAGATTGGATTATTCCAACTGTACTTTATATAGGGAAAACTGCCGAAAAAACAGCCATTTTTTCAAATGCTTTTGCCCTCAAAAACGCGCATTGAAAACCGACGCACACAAGCTCCATTTAATTGCAGCAACTCGAACCAAAAGCGGTTTCCGGTCGTTCATCATCAGTGCCACACGACCCAATCGTTTTTTCGGGTTGCTGCATTTAAATGGCGCTACCATCTGGGTTCGAAGTACGAGCACCAAATACGTCTGTATAACGTTTTCGGACTTTGAAATTTTACGCTGTGTTTTTTTTTAGTGGTTTTACACCCGCCCTAGCGCTCGCCGACGGTCTAGAGCTCTGAAATTCCGGCCATAAGCTCACCTCAGAGACCTCTAAACACCGTGCAAATTTCAAAGAGATTGGATTATTCCAACTGTACTTTATATAGGGAAAACTGCCGAAAAAACAGCCATTTTTTCAAATGCTTTTGCCCTCAAAAACGCGCATTGAAAACCGACGCACACAAGCTCCATTTAATTGCAGCAACTCGAACCAAAAGCGGTTTCCGGTCGTTCATCATCAGTGCCACACGACCCAATCGTTTTTTCGGGTTGCTGCATTTAAATGGCGCTACCATCTGGGTTCGAAGTACGAGCACCAAATACGTCTGTATAACGTTTTCGGACTTTGAAATTTTACGCTGTGTTTTTTTAGTGGTTTTACACCCGCCCTAGCGCTCGCCGACGGTCTAGAGCTCTGAAATTCCGGCCATAAGCTCACCTCAGAGACCTCTAAACACCGTGCAAATTTCAAAGAGATTGGATTATTCCAACTGTACTTTATATAGGGAAAACTGCCGAAAAAACAGCCATTTTTTCAAATGCTTTTGCCCTCAAAAACGCGCATTGAAAACCGACGCACACAAGCTCCATTTAATTGCAGCAACTCGAACCAAAAGCGGTTTCCGGTCGTTCATCATCAGTGCCACACGACCCAATCGTTTTTTCGGGTTGCTGCATTTAAATGGCGCTACCATCTGGGTTCGAAGTACGAGCACCAAATACGTCTGTATAACGTTTTCGGACTTTGAAATTTTACGCTGTGTTTTTTTTGTGGTTTTACACCCGCCCTAGCGCTCGCCGACGGTCTAGAGCTCTGAAATTCCGGCCATAAGCTCACCTCAGAGACCTCTAAACACCGTGCAAATTTCAAAGAGATTGGATTATTCCAACTGTACTTTATATAGGGAAAACTGCCGAAAAAACAGCCATTTTTTCAAATGCTTTTGCCCTCAAAAACGCGCATTGAAAACCGACGCACACAAGCTCCATTTAATTGCAGCAACTCGAACCAAAAGCGGTTTCCGGTCGTTCATCATCAGTGCCACACGACCCAATCGTTTTTTCGGGTTGCTGCATTTAAATGGCGCTACCATCTGGGTTCGAAGTACGAGCACCAAATACGTCTGTATAACGTTTTCGGACTTTGAAATTTTACGCTGTGTTTTTTTAGTGGTTTTACACCCGCCCTAGCGCTCGCCGACGGTCTAGAGCTCTGAAATTCCGGCCATAAGCTCACCTCAGAGACCTCTAAACACCGTGCAAATTTCAAAGAGATTGGATTATTCCAACTGTACTTTATATAGGGAAAACTGCCGAAAAAACAGCCATTTTTTCAAATGCTTTTGCCCTCAAAAACGCGCATTGAAAACCGACGCACACAAGCTCCATTTAATTGCAGCAACTCGAACCAAAAGCGGTTTCCGGTCGTTCATCATCAGTGCCACACGACCCAATCGTTTTTTCGGGTTGCTGCATTTAAATGGCGCTACCATCTGGGTTCGAAGTACGAGAACCAAATACGTCTGTATAACGTTTTCGGACTTTAAAATTTTACGCTGTGTTTTTTTTAGTGGTTTTACACCCGCCCTAGCGCTCGCCGACGGTCTAGAGCTCTGAAATTCCGGCCATAAGCTCACCTCAGAGACCTCTAAACACCGTGCAAATTTCAAAGAGATTGGATTATTCCAACTGTACTTTATATAGGGAAAACTGCCGAAAAAACAGCCATTTTTTCAAATGCTTTTGCCCTCAAAAACGCGCATTGAAAACCGACGCACACACATCTAGAGCATGTTACATTGTGGTTTCATTCGGTTACACGTGGTTACAAAGTTATCGTAATTAATATTTTTTAAGATTATTTTCACAGATAAGTTGTGGTTACATGGTTACATTGGTTACACTGGTTACAATGTGAAAAATGAAGGCGAATTATTTTGGACTAGTTTCTCTGGTTACATTGTGGTTACATTCGGTTGCACGTGGTTACAAAGGTATCGTAATGAAAGATTTTTTAAAATTATTTTCACAGATAAGTTGTGGTTACATGGTTACATTGGTTACACTGGTTACAATGTGAAAAAAAATGAAGGCGAAATATTTCGGGCAAGTTTCACTGGTTACATAGTGGTTACATGAGGTTACATATGGTTACAAAAGTTTCTTGAAATATATTTTATAAGATTATTTTCAGTTAGTGTGTGGTTACATTGTTTACACTGGTTACAAGGTGAAAAAGTGAAGGCGAATAATTATAGGCTAGTTTCTCTGGTTACATAGTGGTTACATGAGGTTACACGTGGTTACAAAGGTATCGTAATGAATATTTTTTAAGATTATTTTCACAGATAAGTTGTGGTTACATGGTTACATTGGTTACTATGGTTACAATGTAAAAAAACTGAAGGCGAATTATTTTGGGCTAGTTTCTCTGGTTACATTGTGGTTACATTCGGTTGCACGTGGTTACAAAGGTATCGTAATGAATATTTTTTAAGATTATTTTCACAACTTTACTGTGAAAATAATCTTTAAAAATATTCTTTAAGAAACCTTTGTAACCACGTGTAACCGCATGTAACCACTATGTAACCAGTGAAACTAGCCCAAAAATAATTCGCCGTCATTGTTTCCACCTTGTAACCAGTGTAACCAATGTAACCATGTAACCACAACTTATCTGCGAAATATATCTTATTAAATATTCTTTAAGATGCCTTTGTAACCATGTGTAACTGCATGTAACCACAATGTAACCATAGAAACTAGCCCAAAATAATTCGCCTTCATTTTTTCACCTTGTAACCAGTGTAACCAATGTAACCATGTAACCACAACTTAACTGTGAAATAAATCTTATAAAATATTCTTTAAGAAACCTTTGTAACCATGTGTAACCGCACGTAACCACTATGTAACCAGAGAAACTAGCACAAAATTATTCGCCTTCACTTTTTCACCTTGTAACCAGTGTAACCATTGTAACCATGTAACCACAGCTTAACTGTGCAAATAAGGTTATAAAATATTCTTTAAGAAACTTTTGTAACCACGTGTAACCGCATGTAACCACAATGTAACCAGTGAAACTAGCCCAAAATTATTCGCCTTCACTTTTTGACCTTGTAACCAGTGTATCCAATGTAACCATGTAACCACAACTAAACTGTGAAATAAATCTTATAAACTATACTTTAGGAAACCTTTGTAACCATGTGTAACCGCATGTAACCACTATGTAACCTGGGAAACTAGCCCAAAATAATTTGCTGTCATTGTTTTACCTTGTAACCAGTGTAACCAATGTAACCATGTAATCACAACTTAACTGCGAAATAAATATTATAAAATATGCTTTAAGAAACCTTTGTAACCATGTGTAACCGGATGTAACCACAATGTAACCAGTGAAACTTGCACAAAATAATTCGCCTTCATTTTTGTCATCATGTAACCAGTGTAACCAATGTAACCATGTAACCACAACTTTACTGTGAAAATAATCTTTTAAAATATTCTTTAAGATACCTTTGTAACCATGTGTAACCGCATGTAACCACTATGTTACCGGGGAAACTAGCCCAAAATAATTCGCCGTCATTGTTTTCACCTTGTAACCAGTGTAACCAATGTAACCATGTAACCACAGCTTAACTGTGCAAATAAGGTTATAAAATATTCTTTAAGAAACCTTTGTAACCACGTGTAACCGCATGTAACCACATTGTAACCAGTGAAACTAGCCCAAAATAATTCGCCTTCGTTTTTTTTCATCTTGTAACCAGTGTAACCAATGTAACTATGTAATCACAACTTATCTGCGAAATAAATCTTATTAAATATTTTAAATACCTTTGTAACCATGTGTAACTGCATGTAACCACTATGTAACTAGAGAAACTAGCCCAAAATAATTCGCCTTCATTTTTTCACCTTGTAACCAGTGTAACCAATGTAACCATGTAACCACAACTTAACTGTGAAATAAATCTTATAAATATTCTTTAAAAACCTTTGTAACCATGTGTAACCGCATGTAACCACAATGTAACCTGTGAAACTAGCCCAAACTAATTCGCCTTCATTTTTTCACCTTGTAACTAGTTTAACCAATGTAACCATGAAACCACAACTTAACTGTGAAATAAATCTTATAAAATATTCTTTAAGAAACCTTTGTAACCATGTGTAACCGAATGTAACCACAATGTAACCAATGGAACTAGCCCAAAATTATTCGCCTTCACTTTTTGACCTTGTAACCAGTGTATCCAATGTAACCATGTAACCACAACTTAACTGTGAAATAAATCTTATAAAATATACTTTAGGAAACCTTTGTAACCATGTGTAACCGCATGTAACCACTATGTAACCTGGGAAACTAGCCCAAAATAATTTGCTGTCATTGTTTTACCTTGTAACCAGTGTAACCAAATTAATGTAACCATGTAATCACAACTTAACTGTGAAAATAATCTTTTAAAATATTCTTTAAGATACCTTTGTAACCATGTGTTACCGCATGTAACCACTATGTAACCAGTGAAGCTAGCCCAAAATAATTCGCCTTCATTTTTTTCACCATGTAACCAGTGTAACCAATGTAACCATGTAACCACAGCTTAACTGTGCAAATAAGGTTTTAAAATATTCTTTAAGAAACCTTTGTAACCTCGTGTAACCGCATGTAACCACTATGTAACCAGTGAAACTAGCACGCAATACATCGTCTTCTTTTTTTACCATGTAACCATTGTAACTTATGTAACCACGTAACTTCAATTTTACTGTTAAATTTATCTGATAAAAAATCAGTCAAGAATCACGTGTTACAGCATGTTACCACATGACCACATCGGAAGGAAAATAAGCAGTGTTTCCTTTGGATTTACATAAGCACATAGTGCGCTGACTTCTTGATGTACTTTCATTATTTGAAACGTTTTAACAATGTAACCAGTGTAACCATAGCTTCTGTTAGGTTACAAAATTACAACGGTTCAATTTTTAAGACCAATTTCGTGCCCTATCTCAGAGTCAGAGATCGCTTAAAGGGAAAGAAAACTGATCTGTAATGAAATAAAAATCAAAATTGAAAAAGTCAAACATGCAAGAGATGAGTAAACTGTCATTTAGCCATCTTTATCCTTTTGTTTTTCCCAATAACTTTCTTCAGTTGTCTTATTTTTCTTATACAAGTATTCAAAAGTTTTTAATTTTGGATTAGTGTAGCAATTTTTTAAAACTGTATTTTCAAGGAGGAACTGTTGACGTATCTGTCCATGAAAAACTATCCGATGGTTCCTTGAAGCAACTGCACAAATCAAGTGGCGGCCCGTGGGGAGGGTGTGTCGTAAATGAGAACTACATGGCTTGGTTAGCAGGCCTCTTTGGAAGCACAACTTGGGATAGATTTAAGAAAGAAGAACTTTCTGATTATCTTGAAATATTGCGGGACTTCGAAACGAAGAAACGAACAATAAATCACGATAAAAAGACACACGTTACTGTTCGCATCTTTGCCTCGTTAAAAGAGATATACGAAGAATGTGAGCATCGGACGATTCAGGAAACAATCGCAGAGAAATGACTAAGTGAAACAGTCAAATGCTTAAGCGATAAGCTTCGTATCGACGCTGCCATCGTCTTGGAATGGTTTCAGGATCCTATTGATAAAATTCTGAACCACATTAACGAAATCCTCGCCGAGCCGGAACTTGCCGACGTTAATACCATCCTGCTTGTCGGAGGATTTGCCGAATGCGAATTGGTTCAATACAACTTCAAGAAACATACACCAAACACGATTTGGATTATCCCAGATGAAGCAGGCTTAGCTGTTTTAAAAGGCGCAGTAAGGTTTGGACATCTTCCTGGTATTGTCACAGAAAGGGTTGCATCTTTCACATATGGAATGAACACAAGCCGTCTGTTTGATCCAAAAGTTCACCCTAAATCGAAGCTGGTAAATTCAAATGGTATGTCCTTAGTGGACAACGTTTTTGGAGTTTTTGTTAGACAAGGGGATGAGATCACTACAGGTCACGAAGAAAAACGAATAATTACACCAGTTTTGTGGAATGAAACACTTGTAAATATTTATATTTCAAGTAATCCCAATCCCCAATTTGTGGATGATGCTGGCTGCCAGAAAATAGGTACTCTAACTGTAAGTCATCCTGGCGAAGAGCCCTTAGAAAAAAAGAATTTGAGGTCACCTTTAATTTCGGCGGTACAGAACTTCATGTCACAGTCCGAATGCTTAAAAATGATCAAGAGATAAAGGCAATCATTGATTGTTTATAGCTTATTTCAACACAACATGGAAATAAGCATACATCTTATTTGCTAATTGGATGTTTGAATCGTTAAAAAAAACCACCGTGTAATAGTTTTTTAATAACCAGCTTTATCTAAGTTTGTTTAATTTCCTGCGTGGAAGTGCGTACAGCATATTTAAAATTTTAGTCAAAATGCGTTATCCTAACTGGACCTCTATGATGATTCAGATAATGTTAAGAATTACAAAGAGATTAATCTCACATCATCGTTTGAGATGTAACAAAATTGCACTGTTTATAAGTGTAAATATCGAGTTGCGCTCAACTCGGGGCTAAAGTAAAAACATACGGTAAAATGTATATTTGTTTTTACTTATGTCGTGCATTTGCTCAAGGCGGGTAATTTTGTGTAAAGAGCGGAGTCTAGAATAATTTCCTTTAAGTAGTTATTAGTCAAAAAATATATAATTAAATATGCTAAAAGATATGTATGGTCAAATGAAATCAAATCTCGTGTTAAAATTGATGAAACAAAAAGTGAATATAATAAGACCCTCATGGCTGTTATAGATGAATAAGAAGCCATTATCTTCATTTCTATTATTACGTTATGCTTGTGTGTTTTTGTTCTTTGTTGTTATTTAGTAACACAAATGCCATGTATAAGTTGTTTTACGATCAACATGTTAAATGAATATTTAAGTCAGTTCTGTACTTATTTATGTTATTATTTGTGAAAATTGTTTACAGTAACCACATAAACAAAAATTCACACATGGATCAGCTGGAATACAAGTTCTACCAGGTATCGATTATGGCTGATAATAGACACAACGGGGACTTAACCTACTAAAGCAATTTAACTAGGTTACGGCTGTTTACCCCGTCGGAACGATTGTGGAAATAGAACGCCCTTCCGACAATCTGATAACTGGTGGAATCAATGAGCAACAAATAAAAACTTAGCAACTTCCTTAACAATTAATATTCAAGTACAATGTTCTATACATAAATAGGGCTGTTAATCAAATTTCCTCTACCGGGGAGTAAACCCGTACCGTCACGGCGACAACACCTAGCTATGCAATTCCTACAACACAACCGACTGAGCTAACCGGGACAACTCCAAAATAAGGTTGATCGGATAACCGTGAAAAATCTTATTTTGAGACATTGTACCTTCATTTTCAGTTTTCGAATGTGAAACAGAATGTGGTTGCCATTGGAACACGTTTTCTGAAAAGGTCCTGACAGAAGTGTTTTCATTCATATTTATTAATGCACTTTACAATACACGACAAGGTTTGACTTTTCACGCTCTCTCAAAATAAGGAAGATTTAACTTGATTGTCGAGATAGGGCACAGAAGCTTTGGTTACACTAGTGACATTGTTAAAACGTTTCAAATTAAATAGTGAAAGTAAGTACATCAAGAAGTCAGTATGTAATTGTCTTTTAATTTTTCGCAATAATAGTGTGTACTTATTTGGCCCCATTTTCTCAGTCATAGTCACACTTTTATTTCCAGAAGCAAGTCATAACAAGAAAAGTATAATATTCATGTACACGTATGTTATACATGGACGACATGCAATGGAATGGAGACATTAATTCATGAAAATTACATTTTTTTCCATTTTGCAAATGTGAATAAAATATTTAATGTATATATTGTATTCGTTGTATAGATCAATAAAACTTAAAACTGAATAAAAAAACTGCAGCCTATAACAAATGTGTTACGGTGTTTTCTATTTCAGTTGTGCATCCAAGTTATTATTTTTATGTAGCAAACGAAGCACCCACATATACGAGGGACGTATAAGCTTCAAAAATCCTATCGTCTATTTAATTATCACAGTAGCTTTGTTTGTGCCGTGTAGCGGCCGTAAAAATTCTCAACGTACATTCAATCAGAGCTCTTTTCCATAGATCTTTGAACACCGCTGAGCACGATACTTACCAGAAAAACATACACAATTTATAAACTTTTTTATGAAACACTCTATGATTTTTATAAAAGCAGGTAAGTCGACGTTCGACATGAAGCAATAAAATGCTTTTTGATTAATTGACCTACTTAGTCTCTAAAACTCGTTAAACTAGCAGATTTTTTTCTAAAATTCAAAGTTAGCGCTGTAACACTAATAAGATTTAACTTCAAAACGAGAAAAAAGACAGTTATGTTTTAAAAAAACTTAATAACGAAATGGCTTCCGATTACCACACGTGTTATCCCAAACCATCTAACCGCAGTTACCTGGATCCATTATGTAGAAAACAGTATCAGATGTAAGAACTCGCGTTATGAGTAAAATATAAAAGGTCTTTTTGCTTTGTCTGAACAGTTGTGTTGTCACTTTATTGCCTGAACGTGCGTTTGAAAATCAACAAGTAACCGATATTTGACCGACCAAACTATGATGCAGGAACAAATAAATTGTTGTTGTCAACCTTAACTGAATTTGTACTTGGAAAGAAAGTATGTTACTTTTTAAAGCATTAAAACATGACCCATAAGTTTTGTGTATTAAGCTATCGCGACCATCCTTAGTTTGTTTTAAGTTTCATTTATTGTTAGATTAAAAATGTAGCACAGTATTTATTATGCTTTGCATAGTATAAACTTTAAGTTATTACTCCTTTCGTCATTGATAAAAAATCTCTTTAAACGGCAAAATGTTGTTCATTAATATTTTCCCGAAGGAATGTTATTAATATATATCTTTTTAACACACTATAGGAAAACTGAAAATAGTAAACGCAAATTTATGTTTTCAAATTTTTAGGCTTTTTGGAAATCTTAAAAAAGAACATAGAAGCTCGATGAGTTTCTAATATTCCTGTCATCGCAGTTTTGCTGATTTAACTCCAGGTGCTCTGGTCTCAAACACGTCATCAAATACCATCCCATTTTGTTTGGCAATGCCATAAGTTACTTGTTTTGTGTGTGTTTGTGTACTTATTCATGCAACATAAGTCGTGTAGGTTGGTGCGTGGTTGAAGTTAATTCACAATGACATCTTGTACACATTTGTTTGAAAACAGAACCTGAAGAAGCAAGTGTGAGGTTATTGCATAATAAAACCAAATTTTACATGTACCCACATCGACAAAAAAGTTTTTTCATTGACCGTTTAAAGACGGTATGTTGTTCTCTTCTTTTTCTCTAGTATTTGGCTTTGTCAAGATGTTTTGGCTGTGTCAAGAGGCCAAGAGGCTGTATTTTCTGCAATATGAGTTTTGCATGTCTCTGTTTGTATTTTGCATATCATTGTTGTTTCTAAGTTTTGTTACACCTTATCATTACTACTTAACACCTAACTATATACTTATTGCGATGGCTCCAAAGGAGATTAGTATTATTGACTAATTTGGTTACCCTCTATAAATAGTCATTCATTCATTCGTTCGTTCGTTTGTTCGTTCGTTCGTCCTGTACTTTTACCAACTTAGATTTGTTGTTATCATTTGTAAGAATTTGGTCATTTGCCAACAGCTTCTGTAATAAAGAAGTCCTTAAAGATGTTGATATGTAAAATAAATAATATCTTGAGTATGTTTAAGTTGTATTGTATCATCAACACAAAAAAAACACAATTATATGGAAATCAAAGTAATTCGCGAACATCTGTCTATTCGACGGCTGCACAAAATACTGAAATATTTACCGCAATAAAGCCGTAAACGTTTTTAAATAGATGGAAATTAACAGATTATTTTAACATTGAATCATGTTGTCGAATTAAAATATTTGAAAACAATCGACCTACCCGCCCACCTCTTTATACAACCGCGCTTTGATTTCTCTTCCTTACCTAAACGAAAAGTCTTAGAAGGAAACAAATCCAAATAATACATTTATAATGACCTGGCTTTGCTGGCTTTTTTATTGACTAGTAAGGGTAGGTTAATGCGACTGTAAGTAAATAAATACAATATCCAATTTTAAGATGCAACAGTTCATTTTGAAATTTGTTAACACATTTTAATAAAAATAAGGATGGAAGGATCGATACTGTTGTGTAGTGGTGATAGAAGACTTACCAACTCAACTACAATACAATTTGTAGGTACGAAAAACATAACCTACTATTACAAGATTCACATAATTTCTGCAGTTAGAAGCTAATTTATTTACAGTTTGAAAACATTAATTTTATGCTGGTTCTTTATTTAGATTTAAAAATGTAACAGGACATTCAATATTTGATTTTTATGCAATCATCACATCTTGATCAGTGTGGTCAGGTACATTTATAGTCGATGCTCTGTTAAATGTTTTGTCATTGTTTATAAATAAACAGTTTTACCTAAACATTATTTAACGAACCAATCCAATGAAAGCTTATGCTATTGATTTTCATAAACATCATAATCGGATACAGATCAAAACGCGGCGACATTATATATGTATATGAGGCAGATTTGGGTTGGCAAGAGTAGCCTCAACCAGGATTCGAACCTCTGACCTCCGGCTTACCGTGCGTCGCTCTACTAATTCAGCTACCGAGGCCGCTGGTACGAAATCTACTACATTTAGATAAATATTTGTAAACAACGATAAAAAACCAGAAATTTTGATATATGTATAGATATCGATGAACATAGTCGACCGTATATAAATACAAGAAAGACAGTTAGTTAGATAGAGATATACATTTCTCTTTTCTTCTGTATCCCACCTTTTTAAATTAATGACACTATTTGTTTTATAATTCACTAGAAAGCAAACATTAAACCACTCTGTAGAACATATTCACGCTCATTCACCATTGTTTGGATTTTATAATATCTCTTTTCCATTCTAGATTGGGCTCAGGCAATCTATAATTGCTTTTAACTCGATGTTGTTTTTCAGCATTCGAATTGTGACATGAAGCTCTGTATCTCCAAAAAAGAAGGTGACCTCAAACACCTTGTTTTCAAAAGGTTCGTTTTCCGGATGACTTACTGTTAAGGATCCTATCATCTGGCATCCAGGATCATCAACAAACTGAGGATTTGGATGTGTAGAAGTAAATATATTTACTCGCGTTTCCTGTGGAACGATTGGGGTAAAGATTCTTTTCACTTCGTGACCTTTCATTATTTCTTCTCCGCATCGCACAAAGATTCCGAACACGTTGTCCGCATAGCGAATACCATTTGAAATAATCAGCTTCGATTCAGGGTGAAATTTTGGATCAAATGGACAGCTTTTGTTCATCCCATACGTATATGGAGCGACTCTTTTAGAAACAATACCTGGAATATGTCCGAACAGTACAGCTCCTTTCAAAACAACTAATCCTGATTCTTCGGGAAAAATCCACGACTTGTTTTGTATCTGCTGTTTTAAACTCTCCTGTACAAGATCACATTCACCGAAGCCTCCAACAAGCAAGATTATATCCACGTTTGTCATGTTCGGCGCTTCAACAATTTTCTTTATATGACGGATGATTTTGTCAATTGGCTCTTTAAACCATTCCTTTACAATGGAAATATCCAACTGAAGCTTACCATATGAATATGTTACTTTATCTTCAAGTCCTTGTTGCCTTATTGTTTCAATTATACTCCGATGTTCCAGTTGTTGGTGGATTTCTGCCAATGTAGGAGGAAGCATAAGCAAAAGTTTTTTTGTTGTATCGTGTTTAATTGTTCGTTTCTTGAGTTCAAAATACCGAAACATCTCGAGATAGTCAAGAATAAGCTCTGTTTTTAAAGTGTCTATAGTTGATTTCCCAAAGACGGCTGTCAACCAGTTCAAGTAGTTTTCATCAACAGCGCATCCACCCCAAGGACCCCCGCTTGCTCTATGAAGCTGTTTCAGTGAACCATCTTTGATCTTTTCGTGGACAGATATGTCGACAGTTCCACCTTGAGTAATAGAAAGGGATTTAAAATATTAAATCGTTGCGATTTAACATTGGGCGTATAGACTTATTCCTGAACGTCTTCTTTAAAATACATTTTATCGCAAATTGGGGTGCCATTAAGTTGTGTTGTCTCGTGTATGTTGCTCAATATTTTAAACATTTCTTTGTGTAAAAACGTGGTTTTGATGATTGTAATTTAAATGATTCTTTTTAAAGTTAGAACAACGCTAATTGTACTTTAATTAACAAAGTTTCATTTCACATACGGCTGTTGAATATTATTGCATATTAGGTTCTGTTTCATGATGAAAACAAACATTCATACCGTGAAATCGATTCGCACTTAGGATAGTGATCTACTGAAAACCACGTAGCCTAACACAGTTATGCTCTATAACATTCCACTATCTCTATTATTAGAATTACTCTAATTAGCTGCAGAAAAAATAAAGCTGAAGCTACGTAAATCCTAAGTACACAGAAGACAGTGACTTATATCATTTTAAAACGGAGTCAGAGCTCGAGCTTAGTTAGGCCTGACAAAAGCTAAATGATAGTAAAAATTATAACGTTACTAGAACTTTTATTAGAATCACCCAGGCAATTAATGTGTTTAAGCTTTAAGAAAACTTACGGAGATACAGTGAAACTTCGAAGCCTCGAATACACAGGGGATTTTCAAATGTTTGAGGTATCCATGGTGTTATTTCTTGGAACACCAACATGAAAACCAGATCATTTGTACACCGTTAATGAGCCAAAAGAACATTTATACTTCAATAATAAATACGCAGGAAAAGCCACGCACACAAACACTGCCCCTACAGTTGTGTAGCCTTTGGGTAATTAAGTAGAATTGAAAGACAACATGTTTGACTAAGTACATGCATAACTTTTTAAAAAATCTAAATCAACTGTTATAACCATTTTAGTTTAAGAAATATAATTAGAAAGTTGATGAAATTCTATTAAGAAATGGCGAAGTTAAAGTTAACGCTTAGCTTTCGCAAAAAATCTAAAACGAAAACAAGTGAAAAGTTCTTTCAAAAGAATCCTTTCTCAAACCTTTTTGCTACATGATGTCTATGATGTCATAAGCAAAATATTTTAAAAGTTTGGTGAAGAAAAATTAAGCAGTATGTTTTGAAAGTTTTGTGAGTATGTTGATGATAAATGGCAAAGCTACAGTCAACGTGAAGTTTCAATATATTGAGTACAAAAAATGGCATAACTCTTTTATGTTTGACCTTGAAAAACAGCTTTTGGCTTAACTATGTCTAGGCTGTTAATTAGGTAAGATTCATTTTCATATTAGACCTTTACATGAAAAATTTGGCGTAATAATTTCCCTTTTGTCATATAATACAATTTAAAAGGTCGATTTGAAATATTAGAAATAGTTAAGTTTTAACCAATATTAAAGGACAAAATCCAATTACAAAAGAGCCATAACTCTTGTAGTGAGAACATTTGAATAGCTGGAATGAATCTATGGTGCAGTCATTCAAAGAAGTCAGTAATGAAAATGCATATTATTGCCCACGATGTCATTGACGGGCAATTACAAATAATTATGCAAATGTCCTCAGGTCTTTACAAAATAAATTGCGTTAACATTGTTTGTTTTAAAAACACAACACTGATGTTAGGTATCAAACAGTTAGATGTATTATTTTAAACAAAACGTTTACTTGTTTTGTTAGGTCTTCAGTTTTTTAAGTAAGTTAATGAAGTATGTTTCATTATCCTTGCGCTCAAAAAGACCATTTAGTTTGACTCAAAAATAGAACCCTGTTGTAAGAGTGATCATAAAACCGGTTCGGCTTAATACGTTTCAGATTTCTGACTTAAAAGGTCTCCGTAACTTTCAGGATTTACTATATTATCGACATGTTCAACAAGTTTAGATGTTGGAAGACCATTTATGTTTTCGTTATTTATTACTTTCCTTTATGAACACCAGGTTGACAATATTCCGAACGTGAACGATGAAAGAAGATCTGAATTGTGCGAACCAATGTAAAATGTCTTTGTTTCTGATTTACATATTTCACAGTAAGCTCTCGAAATAGTGACTAGAATTACAACGGACAGTACAGTTATACCTCCAAGGTCCACGACCATATATTCTGTTCCCGGTTTGGATAAACTTTTACCGGTCTCTTCCGGTAATGTTTGACACCAGATCGCGGCTGCTTCCGGTTCAAGAGCCAACGTGAGTCTTTCTGTGTCGATCCGCGCCTAAAATTATCAAATATGCATTATTTTTTTAATAGCAAACTAAATTAAATGTTAGCTAGAATACCAAATAAAAACGTGTATGACTGATAACCACGTTTCAATTAACATGTTGCAGATTTCTTAATAAAACAATACTGAAAGACATCCCAAAGAAATAAATACTTTGTTTAATACTTTTGCTCAGTTAATTCCACTCTATTATTATTTTTTTTCAGCCTTGTGGCTTGTATCAAAATCCACAAAGTACACAAAAATGTTTTTTATATATTTATGACACTTACTTTTATCCCAGCTTCTCTCATAAATTGCTTCGCTTTATCACTCCAGATTGCAGGGACCGTCAAGACATATCTCATGTCAGACTCGGTGACACTCGGATATTTTTTATGTAATTCCCCGAGAAAATGATCCCTCATATACCCTATGGCCATGGCAAACACTGTTAATGCTGGCATGGACCGGCCATTTACATCCTGAACGGTTGCTTCTCTGGTTAAGCCCTTTAAATAATTAATGACTGATACAAATTAATACTTTGTAAAGAGTAATCATGTCATTTGTAACACATCTTAATAATTTATCACTTGTATACTTTGTACACCTCATTCTCTCAGAATTTAATAAGAGGCAAGATCACCAGTCTCATTGACAAAAAACGTTTGCAGGAGAAATTAAAACCTTTATCGCTTGTAAAAGACACAGAGCATTTTAACGGATGGTTGTTATGATAAGTATACTTTATAAACTTGTCAATACCCAATAAATTCGCTTACCTTCTTATTTGAAACATTTATGTTAGATTTAGTACCTCTATTTATAAACAATAATTGTAATACGCATCCTTATTGGTACTTATTGTGCTTATGTTTAAAAAATCCTCATTCTTAGAATTGGTAACCTGAAAAGCAATTTTGTCGCAGAACCGAGCAATTGAAATGTTGGTACAAGCAAGTTTACTGCTATTCATACGACACGTTAAAAATCAATATGACTGACATCTGGGATTAATTTTGTAGATTTGTATGCGAGATTTTTAAATTTAAATTCTACCTGATCATTGTGCAGAATCATCTTGAATCTTTTGAAGAAGTACCAGCCTTCACTGCTATTCTCCACTACAAGATTTGCATACTTATCTTCCGCTTCGTAGCCAAAAGAATCAAACTCTCCCTTTGGATTTAAAAGTAAACTTGTAGGAGTCTTGTGAGAAAGGTTACTTCCAGAATTCCATAACGTTCGTATAATAATTTTCATTGGTTCACCATAAAAAGAAAATGCATATCCACTGTACATTGTTCCGAAGTCAAACGCAGCGACAAGTTTGGGAATTTTTGTGACCGATTGTTCTTTACCTTCTTCCAACCTTGAACAAAATCGTACACTTATTAAAACACAACATATAGCAAGTACAAGAAAACTACACCGTAAAATAATTAAAGGAATGCACAAAGGAATGACTTTGTAATAGAAAAAGCTTATTTAATGTTTGCGTCTGACAGAAATCGTTTGAACACACACTATACACATATATTTTCCTCCTTTTTCCTTAACCTTCAAACTCTTAATATTGTTAAAAATGATCGTGTAACATTATCAGAATATTAATGCAGTTATAGATACAATAGTGCGTTGAAAGTTATAGATTTATCCAAGTTTGCAATAAGTTAAAAACTAATAAGAACATGCCCATCTTATTCACTAAGAAGTTTTCTAAAATGATTCATTTCGGTAAAATGAGTTGTATAATAAAACAAACCAGTAGCAGACAATGCTAATTGTCACAGTGCGGATTAAAATCTTATTCATACCGAAATCGAGCTTGGTAGTTTTACTAAGTCTTTACTATCTCCTATAATGTCTGAAATTTAACCGTAGATTGTACTGTAGTTTCAAGGAAGGGCCTATGGTATATAAGAATATGTATTACCATTCATCAGACGCGTTCCTGGTTGCAAATGACGTTAGCAAGCTCCTGAAAACACATTTTATGTATTCAAGTACAATAAATATTTGTTGATCGATTGAAATAGATGAAAATGGAACATTGAGTTTTTTTTTTCATTTTTCATTTTTCAACGACGGTATTGTAGGAAACAAACGTCTTTTTATCATTTTATTATAACTACATGTAAGTATTACACGAGTTGCATCGAGCAAGCCTCGCGGATGGGCGAGAGTTTACTGTAAAATTCGCATAAGATTGTTTCCCAAAACTTAAATTACATGGGTTTAATAAAATTCAACTAGAAGTGGACTTAAGTAGAGAAAAGCGGAAACCACAAGAGCGATGCACCCTTTCTGACAGAGCGTTCAGTATTCCTCTAGCATTACGTTACCGAGTGATGTCCGTATGATGCACTCGCCATGACGCCTGAACTTTTGAGCTTATTCGAAGTGAATAAAGAGAAAGAGTTAATTTGACATAACAAGATTTGTCCTGTGAAAAAAAATGTATATGGAAACTTATTTTTAACCGATTTTAATGAATCACACAGATTTTATTAGAATGTTACTGTCAGTTTCTGTACCCAAATTTTGATTGTTTATATGTATATATTGACAGATTAAAAGGAAACCTCTACCACGTGGAAATTCAACGATTTGGCTCGTGAAATGTAACTTGTTACCTTAAGTTAAAATAGATACAAAATCCGGAAGAAATTTTATTAAATGTTTTAAAATTACAGTTGAGAAAACTCGAACGCGCACAATCTCGAAGATCTAAAATGTGGAATTACTTCCCTTTCTCCAAAATTGTTTGTTGTGTCTACTTTTATAACCCGTGATCATTTCTTCCTCTCTACATGTACTTGTTGACGGTTGGGAGACTGTCTTCTGTACGTGGTCATTCCTGATATGCATATTTCACTGTCTTTTCATAAGAGCCAGTATATGCCAATGAAACTTTTCGTATTCTTAAAATTGTTGGATGCTTAATATTCGTTCTAACTTTCACCAAATGTACATGTATACCAGAAGCTTTTGAAAATTGCCTGAAAGAATATAACAGCACGCGATAACTATTGAATTGAAATCCTCTTTCTGAATCCTTAGTTTGTATTGTGAAGCAAATATAATTATTAGTGTAAAGACTTTATATGTTTCTCCCTTAACAATAAAAAAGTAAAAACCTAGACTAGAATTGATGCCTTGGAAATGTCAGCGGTTGTTTCGGAATTAATTAAGAAGAGATAATCAATACAATAAGTTCTTATGTATTATAATGTATGTTACAAAATATATAATAAAATTAGTAACGCAACTACGTTATTCCTATGAATGACAACAGCAAAATCTACCTGATATCTGTGACATTTTGACCTGTACCAAAAGCTACTGCAGCCTGTCTAAAATAATAAAACAACACACGTTAATTATTGGATTCAATACCTATTACTGAATCTGTTATTGCTATTGTAAATCGAATATTATTACAAAAACAACAACTACTAGGCCATAACAAGATCTGACAATTAGTTAGAATGTGGAAGCTTAATAACCCTTTTATGTTTTAGATATTCGCGTACAATGGTTATAATAATTTCTGTTGAAAATTAATGTATAATAAAAAATATCCTATTCAAGTTTTACTAATTGTCTTAACCTACGAAATGTCATTTATCTTTCACAAACTCAACGGTGCAACACATCCAGTTGAATGTCTATTGTTAACAACAGTTCAGCTAGGAGAAATACCATAAACTAGACTATTAAAATGAAGTCCAGTCAGCAGTCGCCGGTTTGTTGTTGTTGTCTTGTTGTAAACGTACCTTATTACAAAATTCAGTCAGTTTGTCTTGGCAGATAAGTATTAAACGTGAATAAATACAGCCTTACCTATTATATAATTCAGCGACATCACAAGCTCCGACAGTATGCCTGATGTAAGAAAGAAAACAAAAAGACTTTTAGCGCTTTTTACTAATCCAGAACAACAAATCAAAGTACTACACGCAAAATTCAAATTCACAGATTTTTAGAATGTACGTCCAAGTCTATTAACATGTGCTACTTGTTTTTGCACATTTCTTAGCTGCCTTTGAGTAAAAACCTTCCATTTTCTTTGTAGGATCGAATATGCAACGGGAACTTTTAGAAGGGAGGGGTTTTTTCGCATAGTATATATAGTGCATATTGTTAAATTGTTTCTTCTCGAAATTCTAAATGTAGATAACACCAAAGCCATACAAATACTGCTGCAGCTCCTAGCCAACCATAAAAGAGACAGACACATACCATCCGTGTCCCCAAAAATGACCCATCCGTGTCCCCCAAAATACAGAATAGTTCAAGTATGAATATATACTACCACCCACAATGACTGACATTCTGCATGGTTTGAAATTAGCATATTACCACCAAGGCAGGTAATTGAAACTGATAATTACACTGGAGTACGGGGGAGACTTTTTAAGTCGTAACACCTTGTATAGTGATATATTAAATATATAGATTGTCCCAAACCAATACAAATACGGCAGAAGCGGATAGCCAACCATGCAAAAGGCAGACTCAGTACATTCCATCCGTATCCCCAATACATGTTAACCTGTTGCAAAAAGTGTGAGGTTGGTGCATCCAAGATTCTGGTTTAAAGTTTAAACCCCCATCGCAAAATTGTTTTTGCACCGACCGTTCCAAGACGATAACCCCACAGTTCTTATTTTCGTTAATTGTTTGAAATGTTACATTTTAAACTGCTCTTTAATAAATCCATGCTCTATTTTCCTCACTACCTTTTGACTGCGTAGGGTGGCTGTGTTTTCCGATTGTGGAAATTCCTGAACTTTATTTGTAAAGGAAATCGCACTTTTTAACGCAAATGCTACATGTTTTGCTTGGCAATTTTTTAGACTTCGTGCATTTCGTCGCACATATTTTGTTCGGTATCTTTCGCTTGGGCACAAAAAGTGAACCCCAATAGCCAGTGATTTAATTTGCGAAAGATCAATTGTTTTATTAAAAGAACGGTTTCAATAGTTGTTTGGCGAGTTTTAACCGAGCAACTTTTTTGCAGGAGATTAGGTATTCTGTAGTTACTGACCCCATTTAAATCGGGCCTTAGAATTGTAAGAGTAGCTTTAAATGAGTTGCCAAAGCATTGAGCTATATGTCTAGTTTCTCGCGAAGTTGATTTTCAGATGGAGTGCATGTGATGCACTTATACAGAATTAATACCGCTTTAAAAGTCGTACAACTCTATGTGACAGATAAAAAGGCCTTTCACTGTTCCAATAAACACGACATTTTCATTAAATAAGCATTTCGTCTGTGTACCAAGAATACAGCGGTATAAAGTACCATATTAAAAATACGTGTACATGGTATCAAAGGGGAGCTTCCACAATCCTTTATGCAATACACTTGCCTATTTTCGCAAATTATGGTTAAAGGTGAGCAAATGGCCTTTTTGCAACCACATTTGAACACCCCTCTTATCTTCAATTTAAAAGAGAAACAAGGGCTTCACTTTACTTCTTTGGAACAATCTGTATGTTTGTGTGGGTTGGGTGGTATAGAACTAAAATACCTCTTTTCCATCAATATCACAATCATTAAAATTGTATATATTAAACACTATGAACGATTACAGCAAAGCAATTCAAAATTTAAACTATCCGAGGCATAAAATAAAATTACCTAAAGTGTTTATCAAATTTCAAAATTCATTAAGCAACATTTATCAACGATTGAGTAAGATAAAAAAAAAGCTACATTTATTGAAAATGCATTACCTCCGAATCGAAAAATTTTCGTCTTCAGCTCTATCTCTGAAATATTGAAAAGCAAAATTCAAAACGAAGAATTGGTTTAAGCTTACATAGAATGTCTTATACTGCGCTTGTGAGACAGAATAAAATGTTTCTACCCTTTGTTTTATGAAACATTGCTTCGCTATCAAGATCGAAAGTTTACGAGTCCGAATACAATGCTACTTTGTTCATGACCCTTTCTAAGGGTAATCCCAATTATTTGTTTACTTTGAGGTATGCAATCGGAGATACACGTTTGTCAGCGGGCCCAGTTAGATTTTAAATGCGAACCATTTTTAATCAGCAATCAAACAGAAGGCCAGATATACACACCAATAAAGACTGATTGAATAATTGACATTTGTTAGAAGCATCAGTTACAACAACCCATCAGCTAAGCGAAAGAAACGATTCCTGGTACAGCTCGCCAAAGGGTTGAATTTTCGTTATGTAAGATGAATAGGCCTTGTCAACGCATTTGGTTTGTCAGATTTCAAAATATTTGTTTTACATAAATAGCATTCACATGTACCGCAGTCAGTTTGTGATTTGTTTATATGTAACAATTTCACTAGGTCATCTAAAAAGGGCAAACCAATGAAGTGAAAGATAGCTAAGATTGATTCGATTTTCACATTTTAATTAAGTAATTTGTGTGTGCATATTTTTAAAATTCAACCGTATTTTTTTTTAACCTGGCAAATATTTTGTAGCCAAATTGCTTTAAGAATTTATAACATTTCTTAAGCCGAAGTCTCGCGAAAAAAAGAACTTCGTCTACTATAACTTTTTGTTTGAAATTCTAAATATCAAAGATACACATGTAACATGTATTAGTTATTTTTTTTTTGTTTAAATTCAAAAGGAACTATTGTAAAGGTAGTAAACGATATCACAAATGCTTTTGTTGCTTTATCTGAAAAATCTTTTCAATGAATACTTTCCTTTATGATTTTGAACAACGGAATTAAATAGAATAATAGAATAATAAAAATGATCATTGCTTTTAATGAATTGTTTTACAGCCTATTGTTATGTAAGAAATACGCGAATAACACTGAAAAAGGAACGTTTGAACCAACTTTTTCAAACACAGTTTCTTATTGTAAAGTACGGTTCTTAAATATCGATAGTAAATCAAGATGTTATAATAAACTTATATTAAAAGATAAATTATGTGATTAGATTAACGTTTTATGATTATTTAAACTAGTTTTTTTATCATCATTAATAAAAGTCTTGACAAGACTTGTATGATAACTGTCATGGTGTAGAGTCAATAATGGTTTGTTTTGTTGGCATGTTTTACAAGACAATTAAAACTTCGTGGTGGCTTTCCCGTGTGTTTTATATACTCGAACTCCGTATTATCGACGCATCTCTATTACCGACTTAAATTAGTTATGTTTCCAAACTTGATAGTTTTGGCCTAGAAATGACGAACTCTGAAATTTCGTGGTAAATATTATGTTGATAAGTTGGTTATTTTCACAAAATACAGAAGAAATTTGTTCAACTTATATTGAACTGCATAAGAAGCATTGATACAATGTAAACAAGTACGTCGGTAATACAGCGTTACAGGCTATTAAAACCAAGTTCTTTTTAATCTCATCAGACTTTTATAAAGTCATGAAATAGTATGCTGTTTATGTAGTGTACTTATTTTCTTTATTGGTCAGCGAGTGAAATAAGCACACCAGAAAACACAGCTTCACTATACAGATATCAAAGTAACGAAATAAAAAAAGTGTTAGGGTATTTATAAGATTGTCCCCAAAGCCATTAAATATTGAAAAACTCAAAGCCTCCTAAAATAAAATGGTTTAAAAATATTATGACTGTAAATTAGCTTTTTAGGAGGTATCCAATATAGCCAGAGGAGGAACATTTATTCGTCAACAGGACGATAACAAGATAAATGTAACCATTCTCTTTCAAAACATCTATGAACACTATAATATGATTCTTCGGTCAAGAAAAATGTAATTATTGCATGAATTAAATCATAATGACTTAGCACTATGTCGATCTAGCATACGTAGCACGAGTTGTTTCTTCTTTAAAAAAAAAGCATGTACAATTTCGTTGCTATGCTCAGTGTCAATAAAACCTGGTAGTTGGGAGAAATATACTTAGCATTTTGGATATTTAGGAAGGATATACATAGAAATCGGCTACATACGCGTTTGGTAAATGAACCCTCGATTTGGAATCCTCTTTTTCCTTTGCTCTTTTCCTAGTGAGAGACATTTTTAACCTAAAATAAATCACCCAGTTAATTAAACATGATATACTTCTACTACTACTATTACTTTTACCACTACTACTACTGCTACTACTTACACCACCACCACCACCACCGCAACTGCTACTTCCACCCCTACTAGCACTACTACAACTAGCACCACCAACAATGACATCAACACCTCTACCACTACCACTCATCATCACCACTAGCACTACCATAATCCCAACAACAACTACAACAACAACAATACGACAACAATAATAATATAATAAAAGCAATAAATAAATCTTATTTATAATTGCTATAAAAATAATAATAATAATAATAATAATGATTATTATTATTATTATTATTATTATTATTATTATTATTATTATTATTATTATTATTATTATTAATGAAGATGATGTAAAAATAATTATAATTACAACAGTGCAAATCAAATCAGGTATTAGCCCCCTTTTTCGTCTGGACGATTCTAGAAAGGCACTATGTGATTGAATTAACTCAGCGATTGGTCAACATGCAGGGTTTGTAGAATCCAAAAGTTGTGAAATTATAATTACAACATTTACACTCCGACATTAAGTATGGCAGTTTAAGAGCACAGAATAATTCGTGTGTCGAAACAGAAAGCAAACTTAGCTATTTAAATTAAAAATGAAATGTTCCATGTAAACCAATCAATGTGGAAAGAACTCGAATTAACTTCCTTCTACAGTTTTATCTAACTTCGAACGTAAGGCCACAACTTGAAATTTTATTTCATTGTGATTGTCTGTGAATAGAACACACGGCATTTAGTGTTGACCAGTGTTTCGATTTACTAGGAATTAATATTATCAAACAGTGATGTTGTTATATATTTTGACGACCCATGTATATTAATATAACCGCAAAATGCGTAATAATAAATGTCTTCAGCTCGACTTTATGGAGTCAATTCAATGATATGCGTCAATCGTCCGGAAGTACCTTTTCCCATGACGCGCTCTCATTAATTTAACAAGGTTACGGACATTTAAGTATCTGCCAAGTCCATGGAAATATGTATTCATTCACATCGAGTTTGGCATATATACATGTTTGCGCATTCGAACCTTTCATTCCGGACCAGACCATCGGCCGGAGCGGACGCGTTTAGGCACGCTCGTTGAAATCCAGGTTAAAGGATGAAGGGCTGCAAATCAACATAATAGCACTCAAGAATGAAATGCCGACATTATTTAATTACAAATCGAAAGACAGGTTAGCATCCTGATTCGGACAGATGTGACAAGTGTAACTTAAGAGCCGTTTCAGATATTCAAACCTAACGTCCGTTTTCATGTAAATTGATAAGTGCTTTAACTTTTAACCATTTTGTAAATAACTTTTAAAATAGAGATGTAGCTATGAACCTGTTACTCATTTTACCGAAACTTTTGGTAACGAGATGGAGTAAAAACTCTTAGAGGAACACAAGTTATCTTGGACAAGGAAATTGAATCGACTAGAAATTAGCAAGAATTTTGTTATTTTGTATGTTTTTCGCCAGAAAAGGTTGTTTGTCTTGAATTCCATTTCACAAGACAATTTTTTGTCAAACAAAACACTTTTTAGCAGCAAAATGATCGAATCTGCCATAAAGCAGTGCTGAAAAAATAAATTATAAAGTGCAAAGAGCTTTTTCCCCCATCTAAACATAAAACATCGCCGTCGTATTTCATTGACTAATATGACCATATAAAGGTTTGTTCAGTTGTCGCTGACCACTGATATAATTCCTGGCTTGCGTATTTTTCATCACATTAAAATCGAATCACTTGCTTTCTTGACATCAACTGCATATTTGCAATTCATTTATTTCATTTTTTAAAAACAATATAAAGACTGGGGATGTGACTTTCTTTTTTTCAGGTTGGTCCCAGCAGTCTTCTTTTTTTTGCTTTCGACATTTTCTGCAAGAAATAAAACTAAGTGTTACTTAAGACGCTTCATTGCAACGTAACCAGGGTTTCATGCGAACTTTAATTTAATTGATGACCCTTATGTGTTAGTCTGGTTCCGGATCCCAACAGTAGTACTGTTTGGATCGGGAACCAAACTACCTAAGGTGTAACCTTGACATATCACGTATCTCCAATAAACTTTAATATTTACACTGATGCGAAGTGCCACCGAAAAAATGAGTTAGGATTAACTATGATGAAGTATGAAAAGACTTTGAAGTAGATTGACAGGTAGTATATCCTCACCACACCGACTAACAACAAAAACGATGGTTGGTTTTAGTTCAGAACTAAACTATATCCCAAACCAGACACCTGACAAAACACGCCATTTATCGTCCACCAATAATAATAATTATTTTGCGGGGGGGGGGATTTTTGAATGACAACCCCTACAACCCACACAAGAACGAAAGATTCTTGATCCAAGTAAAATTTATTTGTTGTTTTTTTTTAAATGTCTTTGGAGGGTTTATACCACCCAGCCCATTCACTCAGGATCGAACAAAAGTTATCAAGCTCAAATTTATTTTTATTCAATGAACGTGGAAAGTTTAGAACACTTGATTGGGGAATGCAGTCACGTACGAACGTTTTGGAATAATCTTAAAGACTATTTAAAACAAAAAAAAACATAAACGAAAACATAAATTATCTTAATATTGCTTTCCTTCACTTCAACAAAAGTCCTAACGACTCACGAATAAAGAATTGTTTTTATTTACACATTAAGCAACGAACAGCAAATACAATAGCAATACATTAAACATGAGCGTGAAGGCTTGACCAACTGACCGCAATGGACCAGCTTAGCGTCTGTCAAATTAACGCTGATCTAATGAGTTAGTAAACTGTTACGTTATGTGACAGTTACTAATTGATAAATCAAAAAGTAGTATGGAAGTTATCAGCTTAAACCAGCTTGCATGCAAAAGTTCATCTTAAATTCTAAGTCACACTTGGGATATGATGCCGAACAAGTCTTCAGAGTTTCAAGGCTGTAGTATAAGTAGTATGGAAGTTATGAGTTTGCAAACTAGCTTGCAGGCAAACTTTTACCTGAAATTCTACAAGGGCCATAATTTGATAAAAATTAAAGAAATAGTAATGGTTCTTGGCATACATACTCGGGTCACGATGATGAACAAGTGTATCAAGTTTCAATGCTAAAGTACAAAATAGGTGAAAGTTATGAGTTTGTACTAGCTTGCACGCAAACTTTAACCTTAAATTCCATGTGTAAATCGATTTACAAGAGAAAACTTGGGGTTACCGCCTTGGAACGGTCACTGACAAATCAATTTGTCACTCAAGGTTTTACCAGGTTCTGTTTGTACCAACCTGACACATGCCGTAACAGGTTCTCATATGAACAAACGAGTACAAGTTGTCTTGGTGAAATAACTCCAGCCCACCCATCAACTCGACAATTTTGCAGGTAAACATATAAAACGTAACGAGGATATAGCATTGTTAAGCAAAAAGGCGAGTACAAAATGACCTTACCGAAACCAGAGCCCCTGAAGCCAAATTAGCAAGAACACAATGGACAACATATTATAAGTCTTTACTCTAAAAAAGATGAAGCTTTTTTTCTGATATAGAAATTTTACTAATAGAGTCGCAAAGATCCCATCTACTTTCTTACTCCGTGTCGTATATTGAAATAACCGCCCGCCCCACGCTTACACTTGAACTTTTGGAGGCTTATGTAAGCAATATTTAGCTACCCATCATTATTTATAACCGTCATGGTTGGCAAATCTCCGCTTTCACTTCCTTGTTGTTGCGCTGTAACATATAATGAGATAATTTTAATACAGTCTTACCAACAGTAATCGAATAAAGTAACTGTCCATCATTTAAACATTCAAAAACAATGTTTATATTATCCGAAGTATATAATATATACAAGCTAGGCAAGTGATTTTTCAGAAATGTCAAAACTAAATTATGCTAAAAATTTCAAGTGCTTTAATTGAAGTGGTAGAATGTGTCAAGTTTATGTGATGATTACTTTAGTTTTCCGTTGAGTATATTTTCGGATACTAGTGGTCTCTATCAGTTTGAATGTATCGTGTTTACCTACATGTAGTTTTTTTACATTAAATAAGATGATATAAAGTGTTTAAAGTGTTTAATAACGTTACATGTTATTTAAATGGAGTTATCTTAAAGGTTAAGTACGTAACTCACTGAATTAGGAATACCATTTTGCCATTGTTTACGGTAGGTGAAACCATATTTCTGTTTTGTGTTATCAGGGCAAAAATTTGACAACTCGAAAATATGAAATACTGTTATCGCATAAAAATATACGTGCCAAATATAAGCGGGTATTCAAGTTTCGCGTTGGCGCACTTTAATTGTTATCGGTTTGTCGACTTCTTGCCTAGCTAACTACGGAAACGTATATCGGCCTCGCTATGTTATATAAAATTATAAAACAGAGAAATTAAAAAAGTCATTTATTTTTAGATTAAAGAAATGCATGTTATGAAAGTTTCTCATACCCCGATGAAGGCGGTAACATATCGCTTCAATTAATATATTTACACTCCAAAATATTTTCAGATCATATTATTGTTTATAGATCACCTGACAGTGACGTAATAAAGACTGATTGTATACAAAGATAAATCAATGCAATTATCAGATTATTTGACTTGAGACAGTATAAAGTTAAAGAAAACACGCGAAATTGTATTTGTCATGGTGGCAGAGGGATAAGACCGCCTACTTTGCAATCTACGGGTAGAAGAATACAATGCAGTCATAGGTTCGAGCCCTCTTTTTAACTGCCTGTGTGTTTTTTCACATTTCCATAGAAATTAAGATTTTTGTTTAAATACATCATGATTTCGCAACTTGATATGGTATCGTGTTCTCGAGTCTCAGCATTTTCGTTTTATTGCCTTCCTGTTGCGCACGCAAACGTACAATACAAAGAAGAGGACGAGCTAGAAACTAGTAATAGGAAGTATTTTTCTGCTGGATAATCTTTCAAGGAGATCATATATTGTTATAATATCATTTTACTGACCGAAATAATTAAATATGTTCTATTTATCTTTCATTTAAGGAAATGAAAAAGTTGTTTACAAGTTTAAAGAAGAAAAAAGCAAAAGAAGAAACGTGCAGCAATGACGTTCCAAGTACACCAATTCCGTAAGTTGCTTGTACATGTATGTTTTTGTTTCAAAATACTGAGGTAATATTGTGCATTAGTTATGCGCACCAAGTCTTTATCTTAAAGCGGCATTACTTCAATTTAACCCGCTCTTGTATGAAATATTACATGTATTTGGAACTATAGGCACAAATTTGCAGCATTAGTTCAGGCTAATAAAATTTTTATTTACCAAAATTAATTTGGTCCGCGCGACTAAAAGCGAAAGTAGGATTTCCGAAACGTCACTGAAATCGAGACCACGCATGAAGTGGTTCTTCGGCGAAGCTAAATATAGCTCCATTATATTTAGCTTCTTAAAAGTTCGTTAACGATAATTTAACAATATAATTGAAAATCCCGTCTGTAAGAAAAGGTGAAATATGCATATCAGGAATCGCCACATTCAGAAAAAACAGCCTCCCCACACAGTCAGGAAGAAGAGAAGGGGAGAGAGCATGGTTAATAAAATGATCAGTTTAAAAAAAAGACACCACTAACAATAAACAAAAATAAGAACCCGAGGGGTTACCGCCTTGGAACGGTCAGTGGCAAATCAAGTTGCCACTGGGGGTTTAAACCAGGTTCTAGGGTGCACCAACCTCACACTTGCCCCTACAGGTTCTCATATCACAAAACAAGTACAAGTTGTCTTGGTGAAAAGACTCCAACCCACTTATCGGCTTAACAATGTTGCATTGAAAAGCACACAAACATATAAAACATAAGAAGCTAAGAGCATTGCAAAGCCGAAGGGGCGGGTACTCAATGATCTTACCGAGACCAGAGCTCCTGGAGTAAAATCAGCAAGAACACGATGACAGGGATAAAAGAAACAAATCGAGCTTCTTGGTTCTTTTAAGAAAAGATTTCCCCATTAACCTTCATAAACTCTTAAACCCCTGCCACCGTCGTGCAACCAAAGAGGTAAGCATAATGATCAACTGTAGAAGGGTTAATCACCAGGCCTGCAGAGCGCTGTAAAATATCATGTTGGTAACCTTTCTTTTTAAATTTACAGATGGTTTTTACGAATAACCGGGAGAAATTAACACTGCCTTTTATCTTTTTAAGTTTATAAATTAAATCTCCATAAAAAACTGGCTGTGAAATACCTTGTTGCAAAAGTGATTTTAAACTGCATTTGTATTTATGAATTATATCTGGGTATCGGCGATAAAACTTGCAAACGATTTTCCTTAATTTGTGATACCGATAACCTTGTTTTTAAAGTTTTTCTGTAATGCAAAGATTTCGTTCATTGAAATCATTAACATCGTTGCAAGCTCTTGAAAAGCGAACAAGCTGTGAGATATAAACCCCATAAGATGTTGCACGGGGAACATCGCCGTCTAAAAACGGAAAATTTACTATATTAAAATTAAAATCATCTCTTTTATCATAAATTTTAGTAGTGACATAAACATTTTCAATGGACAGATCTAGATCGAGAAAGTTTGCTTGATTTTCTGAAATGTTCGCTTTATTAAGTTGTAGTTCTTTAGGATAAATCTTATTAACCAGTAATGGAAAATGGTTATTGTCTATATTTAATAAATCATCAAGGTACCTCGAGGTGTTGTTAAAAGCTGTAATTATATCATCTTGATGTTCAGTAGAAAGAGATAAGATAAAGTCTCTTTCATAACAGTATAAAAACAGATCAGCAACAAGGGATGCACAATTAGTACCCATTGGGATGCCTATTACTTGTTTATAAATAGAGGTACCGTATCTAACATAAATATTATCCAGTAAGAAAGTTAGCGAAAACTTCATTTGAAGTTTTAATCGGCCAAAATAAATTTTTGCCAGAAGTTTCAAAAACCTTATCACAATACCTAATTACATGTTCTTTTATAGCTGTAAGACAAGATGTTAAGAATTCGATCGGACCTTTTGTGTACTGTTAGAGAGTTTTTATATTGTAGTCTATATGGACAAATATGATTTTTCAATAGTATATTCTTACTTAAGTTTAGGGCTGGGGCTTTAAGGCTGATTATCATTGTAAAATTTGAATGACTGATAATGAAAGCCAAATACGCATCCTGGTAATCGAAACCTGTATTTTTTATTAAGCTGGGCTCGATTTAAACCACCACGAATTGATCAACATCCGCCATTCATCTTTATCTTTAAGTGTAACAGAGCTAAATTCGTACTTTGCTTGTTTGGATCACAATGCTGATTATTAATGGAAATAAATAGCAAAAGAACAAGAAGCAAGATCCTTTTTTGAAATTTTCCTTTAATATATTATTTCAATTCAGCTGTTCCGGATCTATATTAACATGTTTTCTGAACGAATAAGGCAGCGCTCATTTGAAAGATTCACAGTGTGCTAATTCATAAATATCCGACTTTAATTCAAATAATGTCTCTTTCAAGGCTTTAATCCGACCGGAGCCTACATCAAATTAGATACATAGACGGCAACTCTTACTGTCTTTTCATATTTATTCTTTTATACAGCACGAGGCTTGTTCAGAAAGTATTGAGACTGCGTTTACCTGATAGCCAATTCTTGACGTGTTTCGTAAATATTGTGCACACGTATATATACTGCTCAGCATTTGATAAGGGCCACTTGTTTTAGTCTGTAATTATTATTGTTTAGGTTAAACTTTGAAACAATTTGTAAAACAATTATTAAGTTTTTTTTTGTTTATTGGGAACGTGATTGTTTATTTGTTATTTGATAAAACCGATGATAAGTCATAGGAGTTAAATTATTAAACTGAAACATTCAGTGTAAAAATGACTAAGTGGGAAAAATTACAGACTACAAAAGTGGCCCTTTTCAAACTTTGAGTAGAATTCAATATATTTTCACACAAAACCAAATGGAGGATTTTTAAAACATAAATCCATCAACTTTAATTTAATCACGGTTGAAAGTCATATATTAATCACATTAAAATATCCATTATTAGCATACGGAAAAAATCTACTTTTATGTGCTCTCTGTATTAAACAGATCCAAAACATGCAAAACTGATTTGTAAATAAATCTTGTATTATTGTTATTTGTTCTTTTTTAACAGGAAGCTCAAGCCTTGGTTACATGTACAAGACTTTAAACATAGTGAAATGTAGTGATCATTGACTCTAATCGACCTTTATGATATTTTTGAGTTGTCTAGATGTTAGGTCTAATATGATTGAGATCTTACCGGAATTTAAGATTTGATATTAACAAACAAATATCATCATTAACTGGAAATTATTGAAAAAAGGAAAAACACATTTGCTTCAAGATTAGTAAGTGTGTCGATCGCAAGTTGAACGTTTGGCGGCTGTGAGTGGTTTCTCCGAAAATATTATCAGTACTGTTGTCGTTTACCAAGTTTGAAGGCCTTTGCGCACGATAAATGTTTGTATATATATTGAGTAGTGATCGGCCCGGTGCTAGGCGGCGTGGAGAGTTATATGCATTCCGATTGCTGTCCATGAACAGGCTCAATCAAACCAAGCCTGCAATAGGTTGATGTTCGTTGTGTTTGCTTGCTTTCCAAGTGCCTTTTTCATCTATTTTAATATTTGTATTTGAATAAAAAATGTAATTGCTATATAGAGAAACCCTTTACAACCGCAGAAGGACATTACCAGGGGCAAGACAAGACAGATTTGTGCAGGACAACGCTTTTCAAGAGTAAGTTCTAGGTTTAATTTTTGTGTATAAATCAGTTTCTGGTTTTAGAAAATATAATTGAAGTAAGTTATACGCTCTTTTTAGACTTATGTAATGTAATGAAGTAAAGAGAATTTTTCATTTTGCATAATAGTGAAAATGTGTCCAGTCACGAAACACCAATATTTCTTCTTTTCATCTTCAGGAATGACTTTAATCGCAAGATCAATTCACTAAACTGTTCTCCACTTGTTTTAAAACAATATGCTTTGCTTGCTTTGGTTTCAAGTTCGGCTTTCAGTCCATGCCCTATTTCTGTGCCTTAATGCTTTAACGTGTAATATCGCCGAGCAGCAGCCTAGGCAACTTGTTTATCTTCGCTATTTGGAACCTTAAGGGGTAGTTTTGAGGTTGTTGCACCTAAGAACCTGGTTTAAACTCCAAGCACTTACAACTTAGTATACTCTACTTTTCGTTAATTGTTTGTTGTGCTTACCTTTCGAAATTATATGCTATTTTTGCTATATGAAAATTATTGTTAACATGGCTATTCATCTTGCTGTTTAGATGTTCTGTTCATTTTTAAGCATTTGGAACCAATTTATCGTAAGTTGTCATGTTGTTATTTAACGCAGAATATTATATAAATTATCAAAATATTATTTCATAACGTGAAAAGTATACACAGCAACATAACATTAAGTGTGTAAACATATAATACAGTAAATCCAAGTTCGTTGATGTTAGAAAACGCTCACATAAAATTTTTTGAATAGTGAAACCCTGTACGAAAGAGTATATAAATTAACTTTAAAAATGCATTCCGGTTGGAATCTGAAATTCTTTAAAACATTATAGAGAGCCTGTTTTTACAGCTTAAAACTAATTTACTGAAGTCAGTCTCAACGTCATGATTTCCGTAACGGTACTTACATTTACATGAAAATGTGTCGATATTCAAAATACGTATATACGATTTCAGATGCGCTTAAAGTAAATATATATCACAAACTTTCACCGTAGGAAATTTTTACCTTAGCTTGCCCTAAAGAACTTTAAATTAAGCATAAAACACCACGTACGGCTAACGTTCTCTACAAACACTGTCCATTAAGATGTAGTACGCTCGTATGAGAGAAATACCAAAGTTTGATTAAAAGAAAAAATTAAAACACAAGAATAAAACGAAAACACTTTATCCTTGTATATATTAATTTGAATAAGTCAGTTTCTCCAGGGATTTAAGGAAGCTGTTGATATATTTTACATTATACGTATGTATAAATTGTGCAAATTACTACATTTAGCTCCTACTTAGACCTCTAGCAGAAAACGCATTTTTACCTAACAGTAAGTTGGTTGTCAAATGAAACTTTTGTCATTTTATATTCCCTAGTAGCCGACAACTACTCGTGTTTATACGGTACATGTATATGTTGTTTAACTGATAAATATATGCATTTGGGCTGTACAATGAATAAACCCGTCTTTTTTATATCTCATTTTCAAGATTTGATCACTTATCGAGTCTGAAATATTTTAAATTATTGATTGCATATTCCAGTAATAAAATATAACGAACAAATGCATTTTATTCAAGGTTACAGAAAAATAAAGAAAATACGGATTCAAAGCATCTACTTGTTGCTGGGTTTGACTTAGGGACGGCTTACAGTGGATATGCACTTTCATTTCGGGATGAACCCACAAAAATTCAAATCAATCAGTCATGGAACGCTGGCAATTTGCTGACTCACAAGACCTCAACTTGCATCCTTCTGAAGCCTAATAGAGAATTTGATTCTTTTGGTTTCGAGGCTGAGAATAATTATACCGATCTGGTAGAGGAACAGAAACATGATGGCTGGTACTTTTTCAGAAGATTCAAAATGTTTCTACATAATAATCAGGTATATATATTGTTTGTCTGTTTATAAATTTAAGTAAATACTTATCCTTTAAAATATCCTGGCAGGGGTGATAAGTATATAACTATTTTTAACAAAATACTGAAATACTTACCGCAATGAAGCCGTTAACGTTTTAAATAGACGGAAGGTTGTCAAAATTAAAAAAAAACACATAATGCGCTTAAAATTAGTTTCTGCTCAATGAAATACGTAATTTATAAGAATGAAATAAACATTTCAACGAAAATTTCTAAGTTCATTGATCAGATACAGCGTTACACTCATTAAACATATTAATAATGTTCATTGAAGGTAAGTTCACTACTCAGATAAGAAGAATGCAAAGAAACGAAGTCAAATAATCCTAAGCTTTTTACCCAAAAAGCTTTGCAGGCTGTTTGTAAAACATACTATAATATACAATTCAATTCTTCAATACTGACTAAAGGGCTTAACCAGAGATGCAGAAGTTGAGGATATCAGTGGCAAGCCCATGCCAGCATTGACGGTCTTTGCGATGACCATAGGCTACATGAGGGACCATCTACTAAAACACTTACAAAAGCAATTGCCAGATATAAAAGAGTCCGAAATAAAGTATGTCCTGACTGTTCCTGCAATCTGGAATGATAAAGCAAAACAGTTTATGAGAGAGGCTGGGATAAAAGTAAGTATGATTGTGGGTATTGATTCAGTGATAAGCTACAGGTTTCGAACAGTGTCCAACGACAATATTCTTCTATTTTGTTCACATTTATCACAGCCCAATATCATAGAACTGAGATTGGAGACCAGACTCAAAACTCAAGCAACTGATTGACTGAAATGGCGACTGGTCGCCATTTCAGCCAATCAGATGCTTGAGATTTGGGTCTGGTCTCCAGGTTTAGTTTTATGATCTTGGACTCTGTAACTGTTCATGCTGGTTGTACAAATTAGTAATATATTTTGTTCTTAAACTTCACAGTCACTTTAAAAACAAACTTGAAAATGGTGCGTTACTTTGGTATAAATATGAATGTTCTGCTTTAATCAGTTACAAGTTTTCGAGAATGATAATGTTAATAAATAGTATTCAAGTAGAAGATTTTTGTTTCAATACTTCGGCTTGATTTTTAATGGGTCAGTTAAGTTACGCCTATCGTTTTCTTGCTAAGAGAATAGGCGTAATTTAATCTGAGGCCAATGGAGAGATATCAATACGAAAACACCACATAACCCATTCACATGCATGCTATCGTCTGAAATTTTTCTATTATTTTTGTACAGTTTAATTGTGCAGATATTGAGGTTAGCTTAACCTTGTGCTAGACGGCGACACTCAATCAAATTGAACATGCACTATTTTCAAAGCTGTCGTGTAAAAAAAGTGAAATATGCATATCAGGAATTGCCACATACAGAACACACAGCCTTATCAGACAGCCAAAAAATAAAGAAAAAGAGAGAGCATGGTTTATATAATGATCAATTTCAAATCAGACTCCACAAACAATTAACAAAAATGGGAACCCGAGGGGTTACCGCCTTAAGATGCATTTCGAAGTTCCCATTCATTCAATTGTGTATACTCCGTATTCTTTAAAATTCACACAAAAAATAGATTCATTCATTGCGTACGTTTATGTCACTTTTGTGCAGAACATATAATTTCTTTGGTGTGCAGGCAGGTATCGACACAGAAAGACTCATGCTTGCTCTAGAACCAGAAGCAGCCTCAATTTGGTGTCAGCTGGTACCGACAGAGGCAGGGCGTTGCCTGTCTGAGCCGGGTACAAGATACATGGTCGCCGACCTCGGTGGTAGTATTCCGTTAGAATAATATTTATATAATGGTAGCATACAACAGTGAAATATATATATCAGGAATCACCAGACTCGGAAAACAAAGCCTCCCCACGCAGCGAAAAAGTAGAGAGGAAAAGAGAGCAAGTTCAACTTTATGCGGGTTTGCTCCTAGCTAGAGGCACTATCATTAGAAATTCACAGTAGCGCTATTTGTGCAGTGTGGCGGCCGTAAAAAGTCTCCCCTTAAATATAGTCAGTACTGTTATCAGTAAATTAACCCGTTACCGATGTCATGCAGTGATTGTTACGTATATCAGGGCTATCCGATCAACCTTTTTTGGGGTTGTCCCGGTTAGCTCAATTGGTTGCGTCGCAGGAATTGCAGGGCTAGGCGCTGTCGCCGTGACGGTGCGGGTTCGCTCCCAGCTAGAGGCACTATCATTTATGAAAATATCAATTTCAAATAAGACACCACAAAAAATTTACGAAAAGAGAACCCTTGGGTTATCGCCTTGGAGCTAAATTCAGTGGTACCTTGGAAAATTGGATGTATGTTTCATGTATGCGCTCTTGACAAAAATCAATAATAGCACTTAAGTGATCAGGTGAGCTATGACAAAATGTCAATGTCAGATCAAAGAATACGCCTGTGTACTCAACATCAAAACCTTTTGCTATATCAAAACAACTTAACATTTAAATTTGTTTGATTACGCTGGCATAGAAAATTAAAAACAAAACACCAAGGCAATTGTTTGTGCACATTCGAAATGCCTGAATTTTACTGAAATCAGTTGAAATTTACAATATATTAAGAAACTGAAGACTTGCTCATATTTCGTAAATTCTCACTCATATTTGCTTCATGTTCCTTCTTAAAAATAGAACAAATCTTAGTATATAGTTCTTACATGACACAACATCAAAACGTACAGCTTATTGAGTTTTCTTGAAGGTGGAACTGCGGACATTTCCGTCCATGAAAAGATATCCGATGGTTCATTAAAGCAACTTCACCGAGCAAGTGGCGGCCCTTGGGGTGGTTGTGCGGTCGATCAAAATTACTTAGACTGGTTGGTGAACGTCTTTGGGAAACAAACCCTGGAAAGGTTCAAGACAGAAGAAGTTGCTGATTATTTCGATTTACTTCGGGAATGGGAAACAAAGAAACAAACAATTAAGAACGCGACATCGAAAAGAGTTATTGTTAGACTACATTCTTCACTGCGTGGTATTTATGAAAGATTTGAAAACAGGATCGTTGAGGATGCATTTATGGAGAAGGGCCTTGCAGAAATGGTCATGTGTCGTAATGACAAGCTATTTTTCGATCCGTCCATTGTCAAGGAATGGTTTAGAGATCCAATTGATCAAATTGCTCGTCATATAAATGAAATCCTTGCAGAGCCGAAAATGTCAGGCGTTGATACCATCTTGCTTGTAGGAGGTTTTGGGCAATGCGAATTAGTTCAAGAAAAGTTGAAGAAACTTGTACAAAACAAGAGATGGGTTATCCCCGAAGACGCGGGCTTAGTTGTTTTGAAAGGAGCAGTTAGGTTTGGACATCTTCCTGGTATTGTCACTGAAAGGGTTGCTTCCTACACATATGGCACGAACACAAGTTGTCAGTTTGATCCAAAGGTGCACCCTATATCAAAACTGCATATTTCAAATGGTATGGAATTAGCGAGTAACGTGTTTGGAGTTTTTGTAAAGTATGGTGAAGAGATCACTACAGGTCACGAAGAAAAACGAATAATTACACCAGTAATGCGGAATGAAACAAGTGTAAATATTTATATTTCAAATAAACCCAATCCCCAATTTGTAGATGATCCTGGCTGTCAGAAAATAGGTTCATTAATCGTGAGTCATCCAGGCGAAGAGCCCTTAGAAAACAAAGAATTTGAGGTCACCTTTTACTTTGGGAACACAGAGCTTCATGTCACAGTCCGAATGCTTAAAAATGAACAAGAGATAAAAGCAATTATTGATTGTTTGTAAACAAATCTTCATAAAAAAGACAAGTACTTAAACATTTTTGGACAATTACTTTTTACACCAGGGCATTATAGATTCGGCCTGCGTATGAATATACATTTGAAACAAAGTGATTTTACAATGAATGTCTACCAAAATGAAGCCGAAAAATCTTGAAACGCCGGATCAAATCGTATCAGGTTATTCAAGCATTAACGTCAAGGCAAATACCAGCAGTGCTATTAAAATATTATTTGCCAGGAACTACATTTTGGTAAAAAATGATTCCAAACAGCATTTAGCGTTTTCAAGATCATATTAGTATCTATACAATTTGATAAGTAGCGACATGCACAATTTGTAATTTGTAAAATGATAAAATTTGAAAAAAGACTTAAATGTAAATACTCATTGCCGGTCAGATGTAGTAGGGTCATGCATTTATCTGTTGCATATTACCAATAACATTAAAAACATTCTTTGCACAAGAACTATAAAATACATGTATTTATATAAGTGGACTGAGAAATCACACGTTTATACAGCCAAAGAAGTTTAATATTTTTCTACCCCAGTTTTCCCTGATGTTTATTTTGAAATCTTTAACAAATGTTTGCTTTTGACTATGTTAAATTTTATAACTTCTTCACATTTAAAGATTGTCAACCAGTTCCAGCTAATCTTTTTTATTCGTCGCGGATAATATTTGAAATTTGAATTCTGTTTTTTTTATTTTTTAGTATGCAAGATGTCTTTCGAAATATTTTGAAAGTATTTTAGTCTTTCCATGTGGTTACTTTTACAAATATAACAATTATTGATAGACCAATTCCGGTTAATTCAATCAGTTCCGAATATAAATCGGGGACAACTCTCGATGTGTCTTTTTGACTGTCCAGTTTTACAGCTGTGTAATACATAATACATACATAATCAATCAACAATTTTCATTGTTAAGCAGGCGGGTGGGTTGTAGTTGGACCAAATCAGCTTGTTTATGTTTTGTTCTTAAAAACCTGGTGATGTTAAAGTGATGTTGGTACGTTCTAGAAAGCGATTTTAAATTACATACATGCAAGGTTAATGCGATAATAAACATGTTCTTTTATTCACAAATTGTTTGTGTTTTTAATTGATCGTAGTATAACCTTATTTTCAATCATTTCTCTACGTTTTGTCCATGGTGGGGAAACTTTGTTGTCTGCCTGTTAATTTTAAAAGTTGTTTATTCTTTTAAGGCCCACTGTTACATGTTAGAAGTAAGGTTTGAGTATTTTAGCCTTTAGAGCGGTCGGTTTTGTTCAGTCATCCTTAAGAATAAGGATTTAATGTTTTCATTTTGATTCTTGAATGATAAGCACGATCGTTTTTCCAATACTCATTCAAAATTTCACCGATTTTATTTATTTTCGCCTATGGTATTAGTATTATATAAACTGAGGTCACATTTTCATCGAACCTTCAAATGCTTATTATTTATTTAACTTTGCTATACAAGGGCATTGTTTGATGTCTTACTGTAAAGCTTTCAAGGATACTTCGAACTAAAACACACGGAATTTTATATTTGTTAAAAAATTAATAACGGAAACAGCCGTTGATTACTGACAATTCCCTATATTGCGAGTACACATCGGCCTCTCCCATTTTAATCACTACAGAAGGTTAGAAAGATTAATACGTTTAGAAACTTCATGTTTTTTCTCGCTTTGTCGGTCTAAAAGAATGTTTACTGCCTGTAAAATAATAAACAATTTATTCCTGCTTACAAATTAACAAACAGTATTATGAATAAATGAAATTTCGAAGTGTAAGTATAATAAACATCTGATCAATATTTGCCATCAGTTCTTCCTGAACGGGTTTGGATTTTAAATGTGTTATAAATAAATAATCAACTAAACACAATAAGCGAAATATTTTACTGAAGAGGAAAAATAATAATTATGACCTAGCTGTATTGTAGTTTGTTTTCGTCATGCGTCATGTTGAATTTGTTTATCGTACATTGAGGTGTTTTCAACATGAAAATGTCTTGACTTAATACTGCAAATACTCGTTTTAACTCGGAACAAATCAGGGGTATGTAACATTAAGTATTTAAAAACTTTCAATTTCTATAGATTCCAAACAAAATTATGTGAAAGTTATTGTTTATTTGGAGGCTTGTATGAAATTTAAACGGTCAGGACCAGCGCAGCTGGGCGACCGTTTAATTTTTCATACAAGCCTTCAAATCAATTATAACGTATATAATGGTCGAAATTATTGATGTAACTGACAACATACATAGTCGCCGCTTTAATTACCATATAAAGGTATTAACAAAATAAACTGTCAGACTAAAAGTACAGTATTTTTTTAATTTAATGGCCCGTAAACATGTACTGCGAAGAGAGAATTTTTTACAAAGGAAATTATGCATTTTTAATCTTTTTTAATCTGGAAACACAATGGTAACGTACCCGATTCTCTGGGGAAACCTGTGTGACAATCAAAACTTAGATGAAGAAACAAGGGTTCGTCCGTGAAAGTTCCATTTAACCATAAGTACATCTTTTATCGCATGGCATAACAGCATACATGTATATACAGATCCGTGAGGTAATATCTGATTCTAAACAATTTGCTTTTAGATTCACAAGGTTTTTTATGATCAAAAGAAACAAAAAGTGTTAATCAAGATCAGATGTCATTGATGTGACGGGTGATCTGGATCTACACTGGTCGAATATGTGATAGACGTATCGGTTTCCATGGAATAAAGGGTTAAACATTTTGAGAAATTTATCATAAGCAAAGATATCAAAGCTCAAATTATTATTTGAATCATTTCCTTTCCCTCTGACATTGTTAAGTCACGCCTAATTCCACACTTTAACTGATCGTAAGCGAACTATTCATGTTCATCATTAAATGCTCGAACAATAATATTCAGCAAATTGACCTACAAAAGTTATAATAAACACACTTCAGACGCGCAACAATATGAGAATTACATGGAAGGTTCGAAATATTTGAAAAAATACTTCAATGGCTCAAAAACAACTGCTAAAGAGTTTATCGAAAAACAAAAAAAAAATAGATTCAATTGCCGACGTTCACCAGTTATCCAGTGACTTGTTAATCCGCTAACGTTAATAAATGAATGCACCAAGGTACAGCAAGTAAACCCTCTTGAATGCTGATAATCTGAAAAAAAGTTTTAATTTCCTTTCGAATGAGGAGACTTCGACACCTCAGTAAGGCATTCAGTGAGATGTTTATCCGCAACGATTAGAAGATTCAAACCCCGAGGTACACCACCCACTAGCAGTAATATTAGCCCCGTCTTTATTGTTTGTTGCTTTCTTTATACATTGAGTATATGAGTAAATGCGTACAACAGAAAGCAAATGATATGAAAATTATTTATACTTGTTTGTAATTTCAGTTTGATAATTTTAGTAAACATATATCGATGTTACTGGTTCTCATTGATATACCCAGCCATACCTAAATGAGTAACAACTTTATGAGGACAAATTTTTACAAAAAAAACCACTGACTTGTACATATAACATTCACAGTAATGTTGTTTGTATTGAATGTTAGAATTGAATAGCAAATAATCATGGTAAAATACTTTGTAAAATGAGTTAAATCAACACCGAAAGGTGAAGCATGCATACCACTCCCAGAAAACCCAGCTTCCCCACGCAGCCAAAAGTAGAGAGGAATAGAGAAGTTGATAAATTAATCAAAGATGAAAATTAGCACCCTAATAATTTCATAGAATGATAAATTAAATAATAAAATGATATAACTTTTCGTAGGAGTCATCTCTTTCCACAACAAGTAGACAAGACTGTGTAGTATAATATAAAGAGAAGCCCTGGCATCAGGCAACCATAGTTACAGCAACACCAGCAAACATTGTTAGAGTAGTAACATCACCGAATACTGTATCCTAGCGGTCTTGGCAATCACCAGAGGTTATGCTTTACAAAACTGTGGCAGTCTTTAGCGGTAACACATTTCTTAGTTTTGTGTTTTATATCAAAATAAACAAAACAGTATATCGTTAGCCTTAGTTTTTTCGTTGTTTTTACATAGCCAATATGAAATCAATCAATAAATCATTAGAGTGTATAAATACAGCTACCAATATCTGATTTTTGTAACAGATTGCTTTAAATTACTGATTTATTTTCAGTAAAATTGTTTGCGTAATGACTTGTACATTGCAATTTGATATGGTCAGAATGAATGTCCAGTTTAAAAGAAAAATGTGATTCTAGTTCTTTCAGAACTTAAATGTCGAAAAATAATTACCGAATACACCTTTTCCCCGTGGCGAGCCCCAATTTAATCTTCACTAGCACAGGAACTTTCCAAAAATATTTCATGCAGAGACAGGAGAAAATGAGACTTACGAAGGAAGACAGTTTAACGTGTGCATATATACATAAGAATGTGAAATATGCATATCAAAACAATTTGCCACGGTTCTATGGTGCAGAAACTTAACACTTGCCCAAACAGGTTTTCATATGATTAAACAAGTACGTCAAGTTGTTCGGGTTAAATAACTCCAATTTAACATGTACATATTTCATAAAACTCTTTTGTAAGTCATTCTTACACGTTTTAGGTTTGTTGCAGTTTCAATCAATGTTTTGTGTGTTGCAATCTCTTCCCCGCCTACATGGACCACACCATCTGGCACGAACTTAGTCCTCGACCCCTCGGTCAGCACGGCATGTGATAAAGTGACAGAAATAAACGCGGACAGCGGTGATGGTTCTACAGTCTCTTACAGGCATGCATAATTTTCATTTTTTTTACAATGGGCACGCTCGATTGGGCTGTCGGAACTGTGCCAGAATCAAATTCCGACTCTTCCACAGAATCTGCCAAACGAGTGAAATTGGCTGTCGAAACTGAATCATGTTAGGTCTATATAAAAAGTGTCACATAATGGCATGTTAATTATATCTTTTGAAGTCTAAAGAACTCCGAATAGTCTTAATAAGCCATACTTTATAGTTTAACTAAGTTTTATTTGTTTTTAGATCAGTCAACAACAAAGCAATGTTTATAATTTACTGAAAAATAACAATATTTCTGGTATTTCTGTTGGTGAAATTCTTGGCAGAGTACTGAAATGGAACTATTATCTTATTTTACGGCAACAAAACAGTATCTAAAAAAATTATATTTTGGTGCAGTATAAAAAACTGACCGATTCCATTCACACCACCTATTTCGATGGAACGGGTAGAACGCTGCCAGAACACAGTTCCGACGCACTCGATTGAAGTTCTCCCTGTTCTAACAGTCGGAATTTCCAATCGAGCACGCCCAATAAATATTTGAAAAACTAAGTGAAATGTGCATATCAAGAATTGTTACATTAATAAGAAGACACAGCCTCTAGACAAACAGTTTTGATGTTTTTTTCATAAAAGCTTTATATTTCCTTCATTTTGGATAAATCAAAATTGTAATGGTTACTTGTGTAAATATTTAGTTGCGCTCCACCGGGGTAAGGCGTCGTAAATATGCATTTCCATAATAACTGCATGTGACCCAAACCAACCCTACAATATATTCATATTTGTCATTTTCCCTGGCTTTAAATTGAATGTTCTCTCTGGCTTTAAATTGAATGTTCTCATTGCATTCATTTCCGTGAAAATATAGTCATTTGAATAAATCGGCTTAAGATATGTAGTCCTGGTTTGTCTTAACAGTTTGTTCACAGGGCTTGATGCAAAAGTGGACTATCTTTCTTCAAACTATTATTAGATAGAACGATGTTTGCGCTAAGCACTTGGAAGCATTCATCACGATTGCGCTGTAATTAGTAGTGACATTTCAGTTTACAGTCCGCAAATTATATGCATTGACAAAGACAAATTCTTTTTGAAACATTCAATAATACATAGGTTGTTGTTTGTTTGTTTTTTTTCGAGACCGTATTTTGATTAAGATTTCTTGTTTTTATTTTGTTATTTACAGTTGCTTGTTACAGGTAAGGTGGCCCTTTGTCTACATTTGAAATTCATTGAACTTCAAGGAATCTCTCTTTAAGTTGTTTTTTGTGAACATGATTGAAAAAGTTTGTTTTTTTTAAATAGATTGTTCAATAAATCTCCGACATCTGATTGTTGATTCAATATTTTGGATGTTCTTCGTCAATGCATCAGGTCCCAGCAAAAATTGACACATGTTCAAAATTTCGCTTCATACCGACAACTAAATGAACCCCTTAATATAATTGTATGTGTGCATATTACTGTTCTACAATGTTGCTACTATTGCCCCAATTGCAAATAATTTAAATATAGTTATTGTACAAGATTACTCATTATGTATGTCAGGTTCCAGCCAAAGGCGCACATTTCTAACTTTCGCTTTAACCGAAAAACAATTAACTCTTTATCAGATGCTTGAGATTTGACACTGTTCCCCAATCATAGTTTTATGATCTTGGGCTCAGATTTTTTTCTGGATCCTTCTACCTAAGATCTTCTACTTTAATGACAAAATAATGTTTCACTTGTTTCCTTAACGTGCACTCAACATTGTACTTATCTACATTAGTGTACAAACATTTTCTGTTACAGTACTGTAGATATTTGTATGATCTATTTCGGTAAATCGGTCGAATTTAAGTGCACATATGCATCATTCAATTTTAAACTAGGACTGCTCTATTTATTCAGTCAGCTGTATGCTACAATAACAATATAATTAAGTATTACTGAAACATGAAATTTATTGCCTGTGAAACAATGAGTAAGACAAATTTATAGAAATATGAGACTTTAACTATCATTTGTAGTCTTTTCATTCCATAGCTTCTAGAAATGATAATATGTATAAATGAAATTCAAAAAAACGATATCGATGCAGTGTGTCGGCCGCAGAAAGTCTCCCCGTACATATACTCCATATTTTAACCAGTAGATTTTTAACCGATGTCATGTCATGTTGATTACGTATGTCTGGGTTATCCGCGCAAACATTTTGGGTTGTCCCGGTTAGCTTAGTCGTTTGCGTAATTAGATTTCAATGGCTAGGCGCTGTCGCAATGTGGTACAGGTTCGATTCCCAGTATTGTTTATATCATTTAAAATATGAATTTCATAATTTTAATAGGAGCGCTTTTATATTTAAAACCGACTTTTCAGCTTGTTTACTCAAACCCCAAACGGTGGGTTTGCTGTTGGGTTTGACAGCAACGATGGTAACTCAATACTCACGTGTGAATTGTCAACAATCACTGCCTCTATGACTGCAACATACAATGTGGTAGTCAGGTAAGTTACCGCTGTTTCCACCGCAATTAACTAGTTGCCTAGTCGGAGACTTTAAACCTTCTTTGGAACCAAATCTCCGAAGGCCTGTATTAATCACAGGTAGTTGCTCTTGTATTGTCGTACAATTTCATTGTACAATGTACTTGTATTGGGTTGGTGGTAGAATATATGCATTTTTGAACTACCCTTTTGGGGATACGGATGGTATTGCATAGTGTCTGTCACTTTCATGGTTACCTATGAGCTGCTATTTAATTGGTTTTGTTTTATTTATAAATTAAATTGACAAATCGTTAATTGTCTCTACCAGTAGAAATCGTCGCTGTTACGAGGGATGATCCAAAATAACCCGGAATTTGTTTACAGTGTCAAAAAAAATTTATTTAATATAAAAAGGTGAAATATGCATATCAGGAATTGCCACATTCAGAAAAAACAGCCTCCCCACACAGTCAAGAAGAAGAGAGGGGGAGAGAGCATGGTTAATAAAATAATCAGTTTCAAAAAGGACGCCACTAACAAAAAACAAAAATGAGAACCCGAGGGGTTACCGCCTTGGAACGGTCAGTGGCAAATCAAATTGCCACTGGGGGTTTAAACCAGGTTCTAGGGTGCACCAACCTCACACTTGCCCCAACAGGTTCTCGTATCACAAGACAAGTACAAATTGTCTTGGTGAAATAACTCCAACCCACCCATCAGCTCAACAATGTTGTATGCAAAAGCATACAAACATAAAAACATAAGAAGCTAATAGCATTGCAAAGCCAAAGGGCGGGTACTCAATGATCTTTCCGAGACCAGAGCATCTGGAGTAAAATCAGCAAGAACACGATTACAGGGATAAAAGACACAAATCGAGCTTCTAGGTTCTTTTAATGAAACATATACCATTAAAAAGGAGTTTCATTCTGCTTTACAATAAATATAATATCAAACAGTGAAACAAAATGTGACCTGTACATGAAAGAAAATATTAATACACCAACGCGCCTACAGCGAACGCTAATCTTAAAATCACGACGTCGTCGACGTTAAAACTTCGGGACGTTTAAAGTTTACCGAAGTACGCTCCGTTGCATCCTATGCAACGACGATGCCTATTAACCCACTGCCTGAAAATGTCTTCATACCATGAACAGTCATATTTCTTTACAATAGCTCATGTTGTCCTGCGCAGTTCAGTCAACGAATCGAATCGTTGGCCCTTCAGTTGCCGCTTAAATAAAATGGGGCCAGGTCTTGTTTTGTTGTATCTTATCACTTCAGTATGATTAAAGTGTCGAACATGAAAGTAGTTATCCAGGAACAATAAATACTATTGCGAATGATCGTAGTGACCAAGTTATGCAGGCACTATAAAAACTATTACGACTGATCTTAATGACTTAGTTATGCAGGAATGTATAACCTCGGTAGCAGCATCATTGTGACATATACACTAATCGTACGGCTCAAATTGTGTAACTTTATTTTGATTACAACTTATTCGTTTTATGTAAACAGTTTATTTTTACTTTTTGTTATTTTTTCAAGTTCTACTTTTTAGAGCTGAGAATTCCGGTGTATCTGCTGATAAAAGCATAACCATCACAGTGACTGGTAAAACTTCTGGACCTAGCAATCCTAATGTGCCGGTCTTCAGTGGGACGCCGTACCAGCTCACTGTAAACCATGATGACATCGACACTTCTCAGTTTAATGTCGGTAGGTGTTAAACAGGATGTTTTGCCCTTATTAGAATAGCTTAATTGAACTATAATGTCGTCATAATTAATTTATGCATTTAATATGTTCTGCTCTATTTGATCAAGGGTAAACATATTTTTGCTAAGTTGTCTTGATTTGACTGTGACATTCAATACTTACATGATAAGATTACGTTCTCTTATTTTGGTGTTGCCTCGGCTAGCTCAGTCGGTACGTGCTCTGAGGCATGTGTCTAGGCTTTGCCATACGGTTCGAGTAGGCACAAAAATATATCGTTTTCAGTTATAATTTATCTTTGCATATAAAACCAGTGTAAGTTCATTAAATAAATTATGCCAAAGATTTGTTTGGAATCAACACAAGGGCCCAAGATCATAAAACAAAAAATGGATAAATCTCAAGCATCTGAGTTACTGAAATGGAGACTGATTTGCTCAGATGCTTGTGATTTCAGACCGGTCTCTAGATTTAGCTTTGCGATCTTGGGCAAAGGAGTAATAATATTTTAATGGTTTTGACAGGCTCTAAGGTGATCACCGTCTCTGTGATGGATTCAGACGCAGGTCAGAGTGTATCGGTCTCCATCAGTATGTAAATATTGTATTGACATGACACAATAGTTCGTGATGTGGTGAAAGGAGTGTAGGCGATAGCAATCGATGAAAGGAGAAATTGATATCAACCGGGTGGGTGAAAAAGTTAAATATCCATATCAGGAATTGCAACATTTAGAAGACACAATCTCCCCACATGACCTAGAAGAAGAGAAAGAAAGAGCAAGGTTTATACAACCTTCAATGTGGTAAGCGGGGTTGGTGGAAAGTGAATGTGTGTGTGTGTGTGTGTGCGTGCGTGCGTGCGTGCGTGCGTGCATGCGTGCGTGCTTGCTTGCGTGCGTGCCTGTGTGTGTGTGTGTGTGTGAGTGAGAGAGAGAGAGAGAGAGAGAGAGATTTAATGTTACACCAGTTGTACTTCAATTCTAGAAATACATATTTTTAACTTTGTCCCTGTATGTTTAAACTTGTTATAAATTAACAAATTTGTAAACAAATGTGAATTTATGATAACGCTTACCATATGATATAAATACAGTTTAATGCATACTTCTTAAACTTTTGTTGCAAAATTTGTTAGGTGGAAGCATATTTACTATGGATGACCTTGATGTTAAAATCGCTGATAAGACAACGTTTACGTCCCTTGAGTGTGGTTCCTACGAGTACGTCCTTACAGCCACAGACAACGGAAGTCCCGCCAAAAGCAGCTCTGCCACCCTAACAGTAACTTTCAAGGATTGTGCAGAACAAGGGTCAGATCACGGGGAAGGCTGTGCTCTGGTGTACAGTTTAACACTGCTAACTGCCGGGATCGCATTGTGTTACATTTTCTAAATTGCATTATTGACGACAAGTATTACCGTTACAAGAAGCTGTAGGGGCACACCTTTATGTGTGTTACAAGATGATGGGCTCATTTATTTTCAAGTTATTTTATTTAAACTACATGTAAACACCGTTCTTGCATAGGTAGCGAAGAAATTGTTCTTATTACTAAATACAAATGAGATTTAAATTACCCGGACTATTATTAATTCATTCAAGTGTCATTTACAGTTTTTCGCCGAATCATTGAGACATGAATGTCTTCATTTCTATTATTCCTGTATTCCTAAAAGTGTAACCATGGTAACATGAGTGTAATTTTGGAGTTGTTGGCAGAGAGCTTGTCTTTACTTTTCTTTACCTCTTAACAAATAAATATATAAATACGTAAAAGAATTCATAACAAACCATTTATAAATCGAATTATATAATTTCAACATTCGTGCCTTTTCACGTAGCAAAGTGTTCGGAATTAGGCGTACATCCCTCGTCCCACAAGATCAATACAATAACACGTGACCAGACAGAACAACCAAAGAGTTTTGACGCCGTCTGGAATTCACAACGCAGCTTGAATTTTCGCGTGACCTCTATCAAATCGTAACTAATGATGACTTGACAGACCTTTTAATGTGAAAGATCTTAGGAAAATGGTGTTCAAAGACGAATAACGTAACTTGAAAAATCTCAGCTATCCATCTTCATTGTGCTTCTTTCATTATAATTTACTAAATTTAGCAAAATAGATAAAGTGGAAATCTGAACGTATTTGAATGCCTTATTTTAAATATATAGATAATAACCCAAAGCCATGAAAAGAGCGTCCATCACTATTTAATTTTTAAACGCAGATAGAATCGGTCCTTTTAACACATCAATTTCAAAAAGTGAAATTTGTATATCAGGAATGGCAACAGCGGTGAGACAGCCACTTCGCAGAACACCACAGGGTTAAAAAAAAGGGTGAAATATACATATATTAAAGAACAACATGCATTCGAAGCCGTCAAGCCGGCCAAGAAGAAAACTGGAGAAGTAAAAATTGCAAAACATAAGGAATAGCCGCACTTTGAAAACACATCCTGCCCACACAGCCAGAGCAGAGAGCAAAAGTGAGCATCCTGCCCACACAGGCAGAGCAGAGAGCAAAAGTGAGCATCCTGCCCACACAGCCAGAGCAGAGAGCAAAAGTGAGCATCCTGCCCACACAGGCAAAGCAGAGAGCAAAAGTGAGCATCCTGCCCACACAGGCAGAGCAGAGAGCAAAAGTGAGCATGGGTTTAAAAAAATCAATTTCAAAATAGACGAAACAAACATATGAAGAAAATGAGAACCTGAGATGTTACTGCGTTGGAAGTATAAGTGGCAAAACTACGAAGTTTCAACCAGGTTCAAGTGTGCGACAACCTTACACAGGTTCTTAAACAAACAAACAAGTGCACGTTGATTAAGTGGTTTAGCCCAAACAACCCAATCAACCCAACAATGCTGCATGCAAAATCACTCAAACATATAAAACATAGAAATCTTTTGTCATTTTCAAGCAAAGAAGATGGTACTCAATGACTTTACTATGACTAGAGCACCTGGATTCATCAGCAAGAACATAATGCCAAAAATTCAAGAAAATGCTACTCCTTCAAAAAAGTAAATCGCCATACTCACAAAACAAAGCATCTCCACGCAGCGAATAAGAAGAGAGGAAAAGAGAGAGAGAGAACATGTTTGTTATAAGTATGCCAATTCAAATAGGACGCCACAAACAATTAACGAAAAAAAGAATCTTTGGGGATACCGCCTTGGAACGGTCAGTGTCATTGCCACTGGGGGTTTAAACTAGGTTCTAGGGTCAAGATTTTCCAATACAATTTCATTTACTCTTTAACCCCTTCTATCGTCGTTCAAACAAAGAGGTAAGCAAAGTGATCAATGGTTAATGGGGTAATCATCAAGCATTCAGACTCTCGGACTGCTGTAGAATATCATGTTTGTAGATTTTCATTTTAATTAACAGTTGTTTTTACCGATTGTAAAGCTTTGATAGTCACAAAAGGATTACTTCTTTTGCCACAGCCCGATCACATGACCGTGGTACCCTGAATCCCAACCGGGGAAAGGCATGGATTAGCAATTGAAGTCCACCCATTGTATACCAGCTATCGGACAATATCAACATACATTTGATCAGATAAATCAGCATATATATTTTCAATGTCAAAATGTTCTAAATAAAAGATAACGTATGCGCTTTTCTGCATGAAGTTATCATGTAACATATAATTTACATTTTGTCAATTCATCTATTCATCTCGTCACGGATGCTGTTTTCAGTTGTAAAGAAAAGTAGTTTAATGATACACTTAACCAATGTTCTAACTACACCGATCAAATTTTTAAATTTTACCGCAAATAAGTGGAGTACAGTCCTCAAATTTAAAACATAATAAAATGCACCATTTTTGCTTCTTTTTCAAAAGATTTCCATTGAAATCCCTCCGTGCGTTCTTAAACCAAGGACATTTAATCGAGGTGAGGGCAAAACCAAGTCACAAAGTAGCCTTTGTATAGAGGATATACTGAAACTGGCAAAAACTGCTGAAAAATCTTCTGTATAAAGCTAAATAATCACATTATTGCAGAATCGCATAGTATTGTTCAAAATTACTTTAAACCCCATTTTTAAACAATAAGACATGAATGTTCGTTTACGGACAATATACACACTACCGACAATTTTGTGACTTTTGGTTTTACCCCTACCTTGATTAAATGTGCGTGGTTTCTAAGCGCGTAAAGAGAATTTAATAATTTTTTCATACAATGATGTGAAATTGATGTATTCCTATCATATTTAGAGTTTGCAGTGTGTATCCTGAATCCTTCCTGAGAAATTAAAAAAAATATTATCGGTGTAGTTAGAACATTGGTTAAGTGTATATACTGACCGTCAATAGAAAGATAACACTTTTACTATAGCTTTTATATTGATGACATTGAAACCAATTGGTATGGCAAAATAACACTTGAACATTCTTGCAATTTCGGGTAACATACTGTCTTAGTAACTAGGCTTTTTTTGCTGCCAAAAGTTAAAAGCTCAATATTTGATAGAAAAAATAAATAAATCTAGGACAAATTTGCGTTACAGCCTTGGGAAAAATTGTAAAACTGCTTTTTCGTCGCTTCACGGAAAATTTAATTTACTTTGAAAGTGAGTGCCCAATTATTTCTTTTAAGACACACGCTACCGTTTTATTTGGTCAATATTTCAAGATGTTTTAGCATGCGGCTGTAGGGAAATTTGCAGAAAACCGGTAACATTGAGTTCATATGAAGCCGTTCGTATTTTTTATCAATCACAGCTGGAAGTACTTACCAAAGTCGTAAAATTTTTAATTGACGGGGAGTATAATAACAAACCGCACGGCGAAAACTCAAAAATCTCGTCATGCACAAAAAGATCCTCTGATTCAGTGATATTTTTGACATGTTTAGTTGTTGATATTTTTGGAAATAAATTCGTTTTCGTATTCTCATCACTATCAGGTGATACTGTTCACCAAGGATAATAGACGGCTAATAGTTTAGGCCGAAGTATAGACAGGTAAGCTGCAATTATTTTGATATATTTTTTGCATTATGCTTTTCCACCGAGTGTTTCTTTAAGGGCTGACTTCAGTCCTCAGTGTTACAAAATTCAAATATCTTTGTGTTACGGTTTTCCACCGAGTGTTTGATGAGGGGCCGACTTCTGTCCTAAGTGGTAAAAAAATATCTTTGTGTTATGCTTTTCGGCCGATGTTCGTTTGATGAAAGTTACTTTATCTTTATACGTGACAACAAATAATTATTTTATGGAATAAAAGACCGATGTGTTGTGAAAAAGAGACCAGAAATTGTATGTCTTCGGATTTGTTATATACTAAACAAAAATAAAAAATATCCACTTTCCTTGTTTAAATTTTTTAAAATTTGAAAACGAAAACTCAAAATTCCATATGTGTACAAATTTGCTTTTCTGTTACCATTGCAACGGGATAGAGTATTCTTGAAAATCTGCAGCAACAGCTTAGTTATCTTTCCCTTTGTTATAATAAGGATTTCAGTAAAATGTCAAAAGATTTTAGTCGTTTTGGACTTTTCGATAATATACAAGATACAGAGAACTTTTCAGATCTAGATCAACAATGGGGAGCGTCATATTAATAGCGATGCTTCACTACTGGGTATGAAGACGATCGACAGTTTCGAAATTTCCATTTTTTAGATTTTTAGATTTAAATGAAAATTTGCAGATTATTAGATATACCGAATGTATATGTACATGAAAATTAAAAACAAAATGATGCGTTTTTAAATTTTATGTGGCCTTTTGTGGGGATACCTTTTGCACGAAACAGAAAAAAATACAATGTGAAAATCTCTTTCCTATATTACATGATAATTATGTATTATACAACAACTCAGCATTTTACAGATATCCGTGTACATGTAATCAACAGTCTATAAATGAACCAAAGTTTCCTTTTGCACGAAAATGGGTTTAAATTTTAAAGTTTATTTGCAATTTTGTTTGTTTTTCCTGCTTTAAAATGTTGTTTTTTTTTCAACTCGTAAAATAATATTTATTATCAAATGATTTTTTTGAAATTAATAGGTTACGAATAAATGAAATTTCAATATAAAAAGGAAGAAAATTCTGTTTAAACGGTTTCATCTAAAAAAAAATAAAAGTAATGAAAACCAAAATAAAAATTGTTTGTTATTGAAATGGGTTATATCTTTTTCCACCACTGACCTGCTATTGTTGAAGTGTCTGTAATTGAACTTTAAAAAAGTTTACGCCGTTTTTAAGGACAGATCTTAATAAGAAATGTTAAAACAACGTGCATTTTAAAATGTTAAAAAGTGTTAAGAATATTAAACACGTTTATTGATGATGCTTTTTTTAATTTTTAAATTTGTTAAGAATATTATGCATGTTTATCACGGATGCTTCATTTTAACATGTTTAAAACTGTTGTAAAATTATTAGTAATTTTGACTGTCTTAATACATCTATAACTAGCGACGATAAGACGAAGTTTGAAAATTGGGTTAAAGGGAGGTAACTCGTTGGCGAACTCCCAACATTGGTGATAATAAACTTTTGAAAAAGAAGTAACCCGGTGTTGAATTCCTAACATTTTTGACAATAGACTTTTCAAATGGGAATTAACTCTTTGGCGAACTCCCAGCTTTGTGAATAACATACTTTTTAAAGGGACGTAACTCGTTGGCGAATTCTCTATGTAATTTGATTTTTTTAATTGTAGTATTTTTTATGATTGTTTTATAAATATCATAAAATTCTTGCGCTCGTAAACGAGTAATAAATAGTGTCAATTCATATTCAATAATTCTAATGGAAGATTGCGTATTATGCTATTTATTAAATATAATGTGGCCGTCACACTATGACGTTCTGGTCAGCGTTCTACGACGTTTGAGGAGACGTTGTTAGTCGTCCATGGTTGTAGGATAGCGCCAGATGTGCGATGTGTGAACGCTAAGGAACGTCGGTGAACGTCGGTGATTGCCGGGAATCGGCGAAGAACGCTGGTCCGGAAAAAAGTTTTTGAAAATGCACAAAAATTTTCACCGAGACCAATGTTCTTCAAAGTTTAATTTTTAACGCTGACAAACGTTTGAGAACGTTCGTGGAACGTTTAAGTAACGTTCGCCGTTCGTTGCACGCGTTCGGCTATCGTGAGTCAGTCGATACTCAAGCATATCTTGGTTGTTACAAATCGTTGTTTTTGCTGTGAACGACTCGCTGGCGACCTGTAAACGACTGCTGAACGGTCCATAGCGCACGCAGCGTGTGACTAAAGTGAAACGAACGTTCTTTTGGCGTCCTTTGAGCGTCATTCGAGCGTTACCTCGGCACGCTCGTCTAGTGTTGGCAAATCGTTCTTCGCGCGCAGGTGGCACGTGAAAACATGTTAATAGTTTTCGGGTTTTCTTACTTGGTCGCTATTACACGCTTCTAGTGCGTAAGACACACGCTAGTTATGCGTTAGACTAAACGTTAATTACATGCCAGATCTGTCATCCTCATTCTAGAACGCTCAAAAAATGAACGACTGAAACGTTTAGAGGACGTTAGCCAGAACGTCATAGTGTGATGGCCACTTTAGTCTGAACACAGCCATTACAGTTTTATGAAAATCCTTTATTAATCCTTATTATGGTTAAACACATTTATTGAAGATTCTTCATTTTAACATTATTGAGAATATTATATTCAATTCTGTCTTAGTCTCTTTACAGAATAGAAAGATTTACAGCCTTAAGATGACAGAACCAGATATACAGCAACAAGCGCACATTTCCAGAAAAAACGGCTTTAGTTTTATTGTTATATTAGTACTGGCAAATACGAAACGTTATATCTAAATATGGTGTTGTTTCGAGACTATCAATATGATGTGATATTTTAATCAAGCGGAAAACGTTTGCCATTTAGGCATACTTAGTAGTATTGGGAAAATTTTGTTTCAAACGTAGGCAAAATCGTGCTGAGATATTTTTCACATTGAATATGTGGATATCATACACCAACCAGACCATCTGTATTTGCCTTTTTACCTGTGCAGCCATTTGACATCCTTGTGAAAGGTGTATCACGCGTTCCCACCCATTTGCACTGTTATTGTATAAATAAGAAAAAAGGAATATGAAACTGACAAAAGTCGGTCACCAGTGAATATTACAACTCATCCTCTGAAACCCACAGTTGATACTATAACAATCTGACTCAACGGAAAGTAACGCGTGGTTTTCCAATTTAATTTTTGTCATTCCTGTATTAAATGATTCGTATCATACATGTACATTCTTCCTGTTTTTAATACGATTGACACTGCAAACATAGACACATACAAATTCAACAGGTGTATCTTTTTTACGTAGATTGGAGGGTTTCCTTCTGACAGATCATCATTTGAAATAAGAGGTATGCCTTGCGTTTTCTCAAAAAATTTAATTAGTGTTAATTGTATCTTTGTTCAGTCTAGCTTTTCATCCATCTCATGCGACGCGCTGATGACTGGTTATATGCGTTCTGTTAATTGATTTTATTATTTCTGAATGGACAACATATACCCAGAGTAAGTAATTATATATTTTAATGTAAATGATGCTTGCATGATCAGCCATAGACCGTTCATCGGATATTACCGTAAACAAAAGAGACAAAAACAAATCTCATTAATATATTAGTAACATTCATTTGTGCAAAGTTTCATTGAGCGGCATTTTGCCATTATTGAGATTTTGATAATTTTCTTTTTTATCGATAAAAAGGATTGGGAGGAGTGTGGCAAGCCCTGAAAGGACAACTGTATCTTAGCAAAGTAAAGTATAAGAATGAAGAAATTCAGTTCACAATATTTTACCTGCACAATAATCAATCAGCCTTCCACTTACTTAATTGTGTCCTCAACGATTTGCATGTGCCTATTCACAGTTCAGGGTGGAATACTTCAAAGTCTCAGCTGTGGTTGATATTAATTGTACTGCCGTGTAATGCCTATTTATGGCTACAACGGATTCCGAAGCAATTTTTCCGAAATTTTGGACTCGCAGTACATTTAAGGACCTGTTGTGAGTGAATTTTACTGCGTTAGTAACGCTTTAATAACAACTTCCGCTTTAAGTGATGCACATTTACTTTATTGACAGGTCTTTACAGTTTTAACTATACATTTTGATATTTGAAAACACCTTATATGTTTGTCCTCATATGAGACCTTACATTGAGTTTATATAACTTATTCACATTTTCTACCATACGTTGCTTATTCTTTTAGGTAGTTGATCAGAAATAAAACTCAAAATAAAGAAAGCACAAATACTAAAGTTTAAATTACAAACAGTGTTTATAAATTATTTGTATGTACATGTGTTTGTCAATTATAAACGTAAATAATTTGTAAAAATCTTGAATGAAATGAGAAGGGTTTTTTTTTACATTTATAAGGAGCCTGAAAACAATCCGCTGAAGAAATCCCTATACAAAATTACATTCTATATTTAGCGATCATGGGAATGTCACGCTTACTATTCGTGGTGGCCCAGGCATTTTGAAACAAATGGCGACGTCGATAGTCGGCAAGGTACACCGAATGCATATTTTGGTTGAAGTGATCACGTGACAATCCCAAAAACCACCGCAGCTTTACGCGGGAAATACAAAAATAGCTAACCTATGGGATAGGATAGGAAAGACCATTTATATATCTTTTTTTTTTATAAAATATTGGTTTGAAATATTTCGGGTGTAAATCAATATATGAGCTTCAAATAATGATATTCAACTGATTAATAACCCTTTTCGCAAATCTGTTCCAATTATCAATCCTGCACATCTCCCTTTAAATTCCATGCCCGCATTTAGAAACCACTAAGGTAGATGTAAAAACCAAAAGCACAAAATTGTCAGAAGCGGGCATATGATTCATCTCTCCGTATAAAAATATGGATTTCCTACGCAATAAAAAGTTTGCTGAGCTGTTACAGCAGCTTAGCCCATTTAGATTTATTCTCCTAACAACGTGGATGACTTATGGTTGGTTTTACCGCCACCGCGATTACATATCCTTTGATTACGAGGGTAAGCGGGGATTTTATGGTAAATTCATAAACGAAGTAGAAATGATGCATATTATTATGTTTGATATTTAAAGAATATACTACCATTTTATTCGGAACATTTAATTTATTATTGGCGAAGAACATGGATTAAAGCAATCGACCGATTTTTAAATTCTCGTAAATTATACTCGCATCGGAATAGCGATCAGTTTCAATGAAGGGAAACAGCTGTGCCCAAAATCATTAAGCTAAATCTGGAGACCAGTCTCAAATCTCAAGCATCGGATTGGCTGTAATGGCGACCGGTCGCCATTTCAGACTGGTCGCCATTTGAGCCAGTCAGATGCTTGAGATTTGAGACTGGTGTACAATTTTAGTTTTATGATATTGGGCCCTGCTCAAATCCCTGCCAAATCTCTGAAAGTCCTTTATGTTACAATCACTTGAGAGTTAATTATAAAAAAACATTAAAACATATGCAATTTCTTTAATTCTGTTGTTACGGTTGTTTTGTTGATTATTCCTTAGTTTACATACGTGTACTCATTTGTCAGTTATTGAATGATTTAAAGCTGCGATTTTTAAGTACGAATTCAGTAAAGGATTAAATCGATATTTGATGGTTTTCATCTGTGTAAGGAAAACAGTTGGGATGATTAATGTGTGTAAAAGGCCGCTTCACACGTACAGTAAAAAATCAATTACATTCATGTATTTACACACATAAATACCTTCACTAAAGCCCCGGTCAAGCCCCGGTCACAACCCGCCGTGCTTCTTTTTTGTCCGTATGTGTTCTGCGGAGGTTACGTTCGCGGCGTTTTTGGTCGGACGTGGCAAGAGCAGATAGGACGCACGTCACACTCACGGTTGCGCAAGGTGTGAGTACGTGGCCCGCACGCCACGTCTAGGGGTAAGGCCCGTATTCCATAGTTCCGTGATGCGTGATCCGTGATGCGTGATCCGTGTCCGCGTCCGTGTCCGCGATTTTTCACTCACCAAAGATATCGTTGGGTATATTCCATATCTCCGTGTCCGTTCCACGTCGCGGACACGAACACAGACACGGAGGTATGGAATATACCCAACAATATCTTTGGTGAGTGAAAAATCGCTGACACGGACGCGGAAGCGGACACGAACACGGAATACGCATCACGGAACCATGGAATACCGGCCTCCATGCGATTTCCATGTCAACGTACGGAGGCAGTACTGCTCACGTACTGTGTTCTTAGGCCGGTATTCCATGGTTCCGTGATGCGTATTCCGTGTCCGTGTCCACTTCCGCGTCCTTTTTTGCGATTTTTCACTCACCAAAGATATCGCTGGCCAAACAATAATTCATTTTGTGAAAATAATCCCAATATAAACGATGTCCCAATACTTATTGTAATTACGCTGGTATAAGCGATAACGTCTCTTAGTTACATGTATGCGAGAACAACATTTTTGTTGCAACTTTATTCCAGACATGAAAAGACTTTTTGATTGCGTTAAGTCAAAGCATAACAGACAGACAGGAGCGAGTACAAAACCGAAAAGGTAAGTGTTTTATGTTGTGTTTTAATTGTACAAAATATAAACAGTTTTTAACAGAAAACACCACTAGAAATTGAGAAAATTTGTGAACTACTCGTTTCGACACCAAACATCAGGTATGATGTTAACACAATAGGCAACGTCCGTTGCTCGTTATTAAAACATTGTAAAAAGGCCAATTCTAAGACAATGAACTTTCATTTACATTAAAATTATTTACATTGATAAGGTGAACAGTAAAAATCGTTTAATGTTTTTTCTTCAAAGGTAGATGCAAATGTTTACTTTCCGAAATTGATAGTAATTGAAAATGTTATTTCCCTACAGGGGAGCGAACCTGTAAGGCGACAACGTCGTTGAAAATAAATAAGCTTACATTGAACAGAGATTTATTGCCACAAGTTTTTATCATGTTATTTTCATTTTCACAGTTCATCCAGTAAAGATGATGATGGCGCTGTTCAGTCGTAAGTGTTAAATGTTATTATATAAATTAGTTTATACAGATTTGACTACATATAATATCACATGTATAAACAAAATATGGTTCAACTCAACATAGTTATCTAAATGTTACTATAAAAACAAATGTCTCTGTACATACTTTTACCAAAATTATTTGATAATTTTTAATTACGATCGTCACAAAGAGATTCGTTGAGGGGAAACCGATTGTAGTTTTACCATTTTTCTACATAAAATGTTTGCAGTTTGGTCTGAATTTGGTATAAGGTATTAAACGCATTTACTTTAAATTAAAAAATAGATTGTTTCATTCATTCAACATATGAAATATGAACTGATTACTTCCGCAATTGCTCGATATGACGATACGGCTAAAGCTGAGTGCGATAAAAAGTTAATTATACAAGTATTCGTTTCACACGTATAATATTGTAGAATAAATAAAATTAGAAGACAAACTAATATAGAGTATAAATTTTATACACTACAACTTAATTAACAAATAAATAAATGAATATATTTAACTTTTTAGCTCTTCCGAGATGGCCAACAGTTTAATCATTTACCAAAGGTTAGTTTATTTTAAATGTTATCATATGAACGCCCTTATAAGTGAAGTCGAGAAGTGGCGCAGAATTTTAACTCCATATTTCAAATAATAATAAGCGTGAAATACTTCGTGAACGGAAATGGTGCAAATAATAAAGAAAGAACTACTAAATCTTATTTTATTTTCAATTAAGTGCACTAATTCTCTCTCTCTCTCTCTCTCTCTCTCTCTCTCTCTCTCTCTCTCTCTCTCTTCTTAAGACCCAGCTGGCATGACACATGTTCATTTTGTTTCAAAAACTTTAGCTTTTGTTGAAAATTACATTAAATTATTTCTTCTTTCACCTCTAATGTAGCTAAATATCTAAAGAATCAATGTGCATGGTCTCGATTGAAACGCACGAAATGAACATTTTAATGTGTCTAATAAAAATTTTCCATATGGTGAATTGTTATTTTATAACAGAATGTTTTTAGATATTTTATTAATGTATTAATTAACGTCACCTGTTTAACATAACATATAATTAATAGCTTGAAATGTTAAGTAACATTTAACTCCATATGAACAGTTACAAATTAGACTAAAATGGCAAAGAACATGAATGGTGTAATCTAAGTTGTAACAAAAAAAAATTCGTTTCGACAATTGATATAATTATGTAGGTATTCTTCAGACAAACGAGGCAGGTTTTTTTCATCGAAATCATGGTCTTTTGTATATGAACACGGCAATATCATAAACATTTTTTTTTAGTTTCTTACTCAACGAACGAAGGTCCAACAGAGGATTTTACCATTACCCATTAACTTGCTTTTTGCTTTTTTTTCTTCTTATAATTTATCTAGAGTGGGTTTGTTTTTTCTAAACTGCCATAAACATGTTTTTGTAAAACCTTGTCTGCAACTAGCTTATATATTGTGATTCCTTGTGTTTCGAAACAGCTATTCAGTTTAATCTGCTAACCATTATGGTCATATTTCGTGATGGTTTTAACTTTTGTACGAAATTTGTTGATTCTATAAATTAAATTTTATGATTTTCTGTATATATCTAAACATGTCAATCACACTTTTTGTTAATAACTCTTTTGATATTATTATCAAACACATCATTATCATAATTATCTCTCTTTCATAAAAACCAATTACATTTTAAACATATTGAAGGACTTAAGCAGAGATGCAACCGTTCAGGATGTAAATGGAAACCCGGTTTCAGCATTGAGATTATTTGCCATGGCGATAGGGTACATGAGGGATCAGATGCTTTCACAGTTGGACAAACGACTTCCGGGAATATCCGAGTCCGACATTAAGTACGTCGTGACGGTCCCAGCAATTTGGAGTGATAAAGCAAAGCAATTTATGAGAGAGGCTGGGATAAAGGTTAGTATAACACACGTTTTTTTCATTTGTGACGGCATAAGTAAATAATAAAACATCAATCAAAGGAATTTATGAGAGAGGCCGGGATAAAGGTTAGTAAAACATATTTTTCATATGTGACGTCATGAAACAATTATACTTAATAAAACATCGTTTGAGCAATTTATGAAAAAGGCTGGGATAAAGGTAAGTATCATAGATTTTTCATATGTCATGAAACAATTATACGTTATAAAACATTGTTCAAGCATTTTTACAGCAGTTGTACTGTACAAAAAAAACGAACTTTTTGCTTGCAATGATTACAATCGAAAAAATGAATATATATGTTTCCGAAAAACATCAGTTGTAAATTTTGAATGCATAATTGGATTGGAGACCAATATTTATGTTAAGTTTGATTAAATTTCTGAACTCAAATTACATGATTTAACAAAAATGCAAAGTTTCAATTATATTCATCAACGCATAAATGAAATTAAAATAACTTTCTACGATAAATGTTTATACACGGCCTTAACTTATGAATATTGTTAGTGTTCGAAATCTGAAACTTCATTCGTAAAATGCTTTAGACCGTGTCAAGCATATAAAACTCTTTTGTAACTCACTGGCCCAACTAATATCAAAATTCTTATTAAATAAAAATATTCTGTTCTTAATAGATAGATTTTAAATAATGTAAAACAAACATGGTGAAATGCGTCTCGATAATTATTTGTTTGTATTACCATTTGTTCCTAATGATTCAGTTTGCTCATCTTAAAACTGAGCCAGTTTATATGTTCTTCCGTGTTATTAAATCTCTATTTGTGTTATTTTGTAGGCTGGTATCGACACCGAAAGACTCGTCTTGGCTCTTGAACCAGAAGCAGCCTCGATCTGGTGTCAGACAATACCGGAACCGGAACCAAAAGCAGCCTCGATCTGGTGTCAGACAATACCGTCAGCAACTGTTAAGTGTTTGTCCGAAAATGGAACAAAATACATGGTCGTCGACCTTGGAGGTAATGCTGTACTTTAATGTTAACAGTAATATTCGAGTATTCAGAATAGCATAAACTTAACGATGTAATGCAGTTATAATAAGGTTTATCAGAGTTATCCGATCAACCATTTTGACGGTTGTCCCGGCTAGCCTAAGTTTGTAAGTAGACATTCTCATTGTCAATTCAAAGTCAAAGTAGAATGTGACATCAGCTTTTAGACATGATGCTATGTCCTCTTTCATTTTATCACACTTATTTCTCGATTTTTATTAGCAGTTTATAAATTATTATTAAAAATGTAACTATCACTTATAAAGGAGGAACTGTTGACATATCTGTCCACGAGAAGATGTCGGATGGTTCATTGAAGCAACTTCGTAAAGCGAGCGGCGGCCCATGGGGTGGGGGCATAGTAGATAAAAACTACATCGATTGGTTGACTGATGTCTTAGGGGAAACAACTCTTGAAAGATTCAAAAGAGAAGAGATTTCAGATTATCTTGAATTACTTCGAGAGTTCGAGACCAAGAAACGAACAATTAAACAGGGCATGGCTAATAAGGTGACCCTTCGACAATTTACTTCTCTGCGAGATATTCACGAAGATTGTGAGCACCGTAGCATCGAGGAAACAATCACACAAAAAGGACTTGCCAATAGGGTCACGTGTTCCGGTGATAAGCTTCGTGTAGACGCCTCTGTTGTGAAGGAATGGTTTGATGAACCAATTCAGCACATCATCAGTCACGTCAATGAAATACTTGCAGAGCCAGGAATGGAATCAGTTCATATTATATTGCTTGTTGGAGGGTTTGGGGAATGCGAATTAGTTCAACAACAGTTACGCAGACAGATACTAGGTAAGAAGTGGGTCATTCCTGAAGATGCAGGATTAGTTGTGTTAAAAGGGGCCGTAAAGTTCGGTCATCTTCCGAGTAGTTTCGCTCAAAGGGTCGCACCGTACACATATGGTATGAACACAAGCGATGTGTTTGATCCAAAAATTCATCCAGAATCAAAATTGCTACCGGTAGCTGCCGATGGGAAACGGTATGTAGACAACGTGTTTGGAGTTTTCGTAAGAATTGGTGAAGAGGTCAGAATTGGTCATGAAGAGAAAAGAATTATTACACCTACTTTAAGCCATGAAACGCGCGTCAGAATATTTACATCAAATGAACCCTATCCCCAATTTGTAGACGATCCTGGTTGTCGCGAAATAGGGTCCATAGTTGTTTGTCATCCGGAAAATGAGCAATTGGAGAACAAGGAGTTTGTGGTCACCTTCTACTTTGGGGGAACGGAGATTCACGTCACAAGTAGAATGCTTAATAGTACGCAAGAGTTCAAAACAATTATCGATTGGCTATAAACCAAAATTTGAGAGCAAAATCATTTCAAGTGTGCATTAGTAATAGTGTGGCACTTCAAGAGATAAGGTATCTTCAGTAATATAGTTTTCACAGTAAATTTAATAACTTTTCTAAGTATACACCTTTATAATGGGGCATTGCGGGCTTGATAATTGAGTTATTGCTATAAAACTTTCAAATAAATATGCGATTAATACTAACCGATTTATTAGCAAAACATTATTCAAAATGACAGACTGCTCACAATCAATTAGAAGACTGACACCTACAGAATACAAATTGACAATACTGTATCAGTTAATGACGCGTATGACCACGTTCAGTGGTAAACGGTTAATCGCGAAATTATTGTTGAAGCGGATTGTTTTATCGTGGTGGATCAGTTTTAATGCTGTGGGCTGGTGTGTCACTGCACCAGAGGACTGCTGCAGTTTGAATCCAAGGGAACTTAAATTCTGAAGAATATCAGCGACAAGTCCTTTTTCCTGTTGTCCTTACACGTCTTCAAGCACATTGGTGCATGCAGTTAATGCATGATGTTGCAACATGTCATCGTTCAGAGAACACCATACGTTTTCTTGAGGTGAACACCGTCAGAATATTTCCATGCTTCGCTTAAACTCTGGTTCTTAATCCAATTGAAAATCTGAGGTCTGATCTTGAAAAAATGAATACGAAACAAGAGGGACCAACCATGCAATCTTTGTCAACTGGGAAATGCGTTTCTTCAGGAATGGGCTTAAGATTCCCCAAAAGATTCATTAAGAACTGTATAAACTCAATGATATCAATGTGTCTTGCAGTTATACGCGCTGTTAGTGGTCATACTCTTTATTCACGGATGTGAATTTGTATTCTGTGGATGCCAGAACTCTAAGTGATTGTGAGCAGTCAGTTTTCTGTCATTTTGAAAAATATTTAACTAATAAAATTAATGGATCAGTTAGTATTTATTTCATGTTTAATTGAAAGTTTTAGAGCAATAGTTCAATTATATAAGCCAATAATGCCCCAGTACGAAGGTGTATTCTTAGTTGTTCAGTGTATTTGAAACAATTATCTGTTATTTTCTGAGAACTAAAATGTAATTATATTAGTCATTTTGACAATTTTATGGGGTTTTACCGCGAAATGCAAAGTAATAACTGTCGTCTGTTTAAATTTATGACGTCATTTCAAGGATTGACGTCAACTTACCGAATGTACCCCTTTTCCGTTATGCACACTATTTGTAAAAGTCCAGTTATTGCAAAAATATTTGAGTTACTGTTGTCTTAGAATTACATTTAAAATCATAATCATATTGTTTTAATTGTCCAAGTATATGTATTTCTACACAATGTTAAATGGCTTTCTAAATAAGACTGTACAAAGTACTAAAACAAAAGAAGTATTCTTAAAAAAGTTGCATTTCATACATACTTATCTTTTAGGATATTGGTAAATTTTGAGTTTCTTTTAGGAACATTCCGGCAAGGTAGGTTTAGGAGGACGCGAGTTATTATTACTTACAAAAATGTTAATAATTTAAGCATATACTTATACTGCGAACTTATTCATATTATGTTGGTTTGTGTAGACAGATTCTTTCAAGAACTTTGTCGGTGAAAATCGCTTCAAGATTACAGAACATCCACAAAATATAGCATTTAGTTGTAGATGTAATCATATATAACATAGAAGTTTAGTTGTAGATGTAATAAAGCATAGCATTTTAGTTGTATATCTAATAAAACATAGCATTTTAGTTTTAGATGTAATAACACGCAGCATTTTAGCCAAAGATGTAATTAAACTTAGCATTTAGCATAGTTGTAGATGTAAGAAAACATAGCATTTAAGTGGTAGATGTAATTAAACTTAGCATTTTAGAATATTTTATAAAACTTGAAATTTAAGATATAGATGAAATGGAACTTAACATTTTAGTTGAAGAAGAAATAAAACTTTGCATTTAATTTTAGATGTAATAAAACTTAGCAGTTTAGTTGTATATTTAATTCAACTTAGCATTTTAATTTTAGATGTAATCTGACACAACTAAAAACCCTGAATTTATCAGCGAACAAATCTTAACCGAAATCACGCTAACGAGTGTACTGCTTTTATTATTTTAGACATTTAATTTATTTCTTGTACTACGAATTTCGATTTCAGTTAGATTTTGGCTTGCAACCAAAACATTAAACACGATGCGCGCCGACTGATATTTTCGTTGAGAAGTAGCGCGGGAAAGTGTAATTGACAGAACGGTGTTCACAATTATTCACGCCTTCAGGTTGCTTTACTTTAAGCCACGCCTTTTGTTATTGTTTCAACATCCGCAAAGGAAATGAACCCACAGCGACACAGATTTGATTGGCAGCAAGACCTAATATGGAAGTAAAATACAGAGTCTTTTGATTGGAGCGGCAGTTCAAACAGTCGTAGCATGACAAAAAACGTGGTCGGCGTCTTGTGAAATGCTGCAGTTCAATAGGTGTGCACGGAGGTCGTTCGCTGGGTCAAAATCTAATTTAAATCAAAAGAAGTAAGACTACAAAGTTAACTTTTTATAAACATACGTTACATAATAGAGTCACAGTTGTTTAACATGTAAATGACGATTACTAACTTTCATTTCCCTTATATATATATATTTTCCTGTTCTCTGGTTTTGTAGAAAAAAATATAATGAAGGCAAATATGTAAGGAAGAAAATGCTTCCGTTTTCGTTTTTGTATATTTCAATTTTTGACTTTTAAATAAGTGTTTGAAACGAAACGCACCATTATTTCAAGGTTTAGTTAAAATCTACTAACCTACGGAAAGAAACATTATAAAACATTCAAACTGTATGTTAATATTATAATTATTATAAATATTAAAAAAGAAACTTGTATTTGGTGGCTTTGTGGATTTGAGGCTGAAGTCGGCTAGTCATGATATGCGAATTCGGCTAGTCCTGATCTGCGATTTTGGCTAGTCCTGATATGCGAATTCGGCTAGTCTGATATGCGAATTCGGCTAGTCCTGATATGTGAATTCGGCTAGTCCAGATATGCGAATTCGGCTAGTCCTGATATGCGAATTCGGCTAGTCTGATATGCGAATTCGGCTAGTCCTGATATGCGAAATCGGCTAGTCCTGATATGCGAATTCGGCTAGTCCTGATATGCGAATTCGGATAGTCCTGATATGCGAATTCGGCTAGTCCTGATATGCGAATTCGGCTAGTTCTGATATGCGAATTCGGCTAGTTCTGATATGCGATTTTCAATTTTATTAATGTCAGAAGAGTTCGCAGAGGTCAAGAGTATTTAATATGCAAGCCTAGTCACAGCGTTTCACAACATGCCAGGAATTTATGTAACAGAACCTTATTTTGCAACCATATTGGAATCAAGTAAAATTTACTTCAACACCAACACGCTCGTCTGACGCACAAGTGACACGTAACGACAGGCTAAGGGTTTTAAGGGTTACTTACCTAGTTACTGTTACACGCTTCTCGGGCGTTAGACACACGATAGTCTTGCATTAGACCAAACGTTCATAACACGCCAGATATTTCATTCTCATTCTAGAACGCTCAAAAAATGAACGATTGGAACGTTCAGAGAACGTTGACCAGAACGTCATAGCGTAACGACCCCTTTAACCAAGCAACAACTGATCGCTATGCCCACATCAGAGTCTGTTTGCACGACTGTGGCAGCGGTCAAAATTTAATGAGAAAGAGTTAACAGACATGATGAAGGCTTCAAGGAAAATAGTGTAAAAGAACGCAGAATCTTGATCTGTTTCTATTTTATCTGCCTTCGTGTCCTTGCTGATTTGTCTCAAGGTGCTCTGCTCTGGTGTTTAAAAACACATGCTTTCTCTTCTTCTCTCCTTTTCGCTTGTGTGTTTTGACTGTAGTTATAATGCTTATTCATAATGTCATTATTATAACAAATGTGTTGAACAGACAAAACATATTGATATGTATACATAACGGAAAATGATGCAGACATAACGTCATAATGCATACATATAGTAAAGATGCACACACGTAAGTAACATCGCAATGCACTGACATAACAACATGTACTGATGAGTGAGCATTCTGGGATGTGGATATAACGATAAAGACTCTTACTCCGTCTTTATCAAAAAATGAAGTACAGACATGCGCAGTAACAGTCAAATAAAAAATGAAACAGTGGCAGCAACGGCATTGCATATATTTGCAATCATAAATTAATGTAAAGTAAAGAGATATGCTATTTAAAACGCTCTTGTTATAAACCATATACATAATTGTATAGCTTGAATATAATTTTATCTAAATATCATTTGGCATATGTGAAAACTATACGGTTAAAGCACTATTAATTAATATCATTAGAAATCGCGGTTGATTTTGGATTTGTTTATGTTGTAAAATTGCCACCTGACGGTCAGACTTTTTATATAGCGATTTCTTTAGACGTTCGGTAGAGCGTTGTGATACTGATCAATGACAGAACGTCTGGATGATCTAGACTAATTGGCTATGTAAAGGGGAAGGGATGAAGCAATAACGAAAGCTCCTTCTTTTCATTAAATAGTAAGGATAAAATATTAAATGCTTCATTAAATTAATATTGATTTGAAACAGACCGTGATCCTAAACCGCATAAACAGAAAAATTCCCCAACTTTTCTTGTAGTAAAACATATAAAGTTAATAATTATCTTGCTATCAATAAAACGCAGTTAATACATGTTATAATTTAAAATGACGACTACTTTCAAACAATGATGACCCGACGAATTCCAGCAAGTAAACATAGCTATGTGTAGCAGGTTATGAAAATTTATCAGTTGCTTACTGTTTTATAATCTGAAATTAATTTTCTTTGAAAGTAACATTTTTGGATGCTTTTTAGAAAATGTTGAAAGCAATCTGAGACAGGAGCTTCAACAGTTTCATAAGAAATAAGTTTTGGGTTTTCATGATCATTAAGATTTTGAAAAAAAAACAACAACATTTTCCCGATGCTCTTACGACAGAACTTTTACTGTCGTAAAGTCCTACAGGATAGCAAGAGAAAGACGATCGTCTGGCACCAGACAGCAAGAGAAAGACGATCGACTGGCATACGGCAGAATGACTGTTATCATCGTAAAGTTCCACAGGAAAGCAAGAGACAGACGAACGACAATCATATATGAACAGGAATGTCGATGTAAAGAAATCAAACTGTTTAATTACCTGTGTTGAAGTATTTTAAAACATAATATATATACAACTATGAACTAAATAATTCGCCTTTTTCAAAAGTTCTGCATACGATTTTCCAATATACAATTAAATGGTACATTCCACTGTTATTTCAATTAAAATTTAAATATTTAATCAATTTCATATAGCCGGTAAGGTATCTCTTACCTAACATTTGTTAAATGAATTTGCCCTTAAGGACAAAACTTAAAATAAAGTGAAAGAATATTCAGTTGATGAACAAACTACGGGCGGGCGAACAGGTCTGAAAATCATGAGTTTATCACATATCATCTTCTTCGAGCGGTACCAAAGAGGTAAGCTCATTATTCAACAACTAGGCATTGCATGGCTTGGCACTTTCGCCGGACGGGTTCGTTCCCCAGTAGGAGCAATATCATGCTATATAATTATAAATTCAAATTAAATGAATATATAATAGCTTTTAAGCTTAAAACAAAAACGTTTATAAAACTTGTTATGTGTTAATTAGTTTAAGCACAATACATTATAAAATTATAAAATTAATTATTTAGAATGTTATTGACCCTATGGGGAAGCGAGCCCGTAGGGCGACAGCGCCTAGCCATGTAGTTCTAATTACGCTATCCATTGAGCTTGTCGGGACAACCCCGGAAAAGCCTGATAAACGAAATCATTACATCATGACACCGGTAACATATAACTTGCTGATAACAGTAGTTCCTATAAGTACGAGAAGACTTTTTACGTCTGCACACTGCACAAAACTGTGTTTTTATTTTGTCAAAAATACTTTAACGTGTTATTGCTGAGTTGGCTCAAGGGGCACTGGTCACAGAAAGGTTACTGAGTACAAATCAATTTGCTTGCCAATGCTTTTAGCATATTACGATGTATATGTTTGCATGCAACGTTGTCGAGTTGATGTGTGGGTGGGGGCTCATTCAACAAGACCACCTATACTTGTTATTCATATGAAAACCTTCTGGGGCAAGTGTGAGATTGGTAAAACCTAGAACATATTGTAAACACCCAGTGGTAATTTGTTTTTTTTGCCACTGACCGTTCCAAACCGGTAACCCCTCGGATACTCATTTTCGAAATCTGTGGTTTCTTTTTTCGATAATGATCATTTTTTTACCCATTCTTACTATTCCTCTCTAATTTTCGGCTTTGTGGGAAAGCTGTGTCTTCTGGATGTGGTAATTCCTGGGCTGAATGTTATAAAACTGAGATTGGAAACCAGTCTCAAATCTCAAGCATCAATCAGATGCTTGAGATTTGAGACTGGTTTCCATGCTCAGTTTTATAACCTTGGGCACTGATTTGCATATTTTTTTTTATTTTAATCTAATAGCTACATGTTTCTCCTTTCTTTAACATGAACTGAGCGGTTGCTTGAAAATATGTTCTTTTCAAAATTTGCCAAAATGTTACCGCCTTATACCGGTCAGGGGCAAATCAATTTGCCAATAGGGGTTTAAACCAATTTCCAGATCGTCTTTACAGTTCATAAAACCCCAGTTACACAGAGCCATCGGTGATCGATCGGTAGTTTTTTTAGCAAAATAATTGAGTGAACCGATGACAAGGGATTTACCACTGATATCAACTATTGGTCACCTGTTTGCCACCTATCAATTGTTATTGGGGAAAGATGAGTTTGGTCGGTGAAAAATAACCGATCGGGATTTTTAGACATGTTTAAAATTCTCGATCGGTGAAAATATTATGCAAATAACCGATCGACAACTTGTCTACAACCGATCATCACCGATCGAAAACCTGTCTACAACCGATTTCACCGATCGACAACCTGTCTACAACCGATATATCCGATGGGCCACCGATAAGCAACCAATCAACTAATACTTACCACCGATAGAACAAAAAGATGAGAATTAATGTTTACCAGCAACCCATGAAATATCTATTTAACCTATGAACACTTGTCAATCACCGATGGCTGGTTACACAGAAAACCAGAAATAAAATAACGCATGACAACCGATCAAAACAGCGACTAACTTAAAATAAAACAACCGATTGGGCACCGACCGTCTGTGTAACTGGGGCCTAAAATATATAGTCAAGTCATTAAAAAAAACAATAAATGAATTATATAAACGTAAAACAGTTGGGTTTCACACGCATGTACAATTAACTAAGCAAAACTTAGTTAAAAAAGAATTCTCTAAGAATCCTCTAAAACTTCAAAATATTTTTATTTTCTGTTTTCGGCTTTTCATTTGCTTCTGTAGAAAAAGTGACCATTGAAATTTGAAAAGCTAACGCACCGAATATGCATACAATGAAATATTAATTAATATGCAATATTTTGGTATTTGTCGTGTTCGGTGGCTTTCAATTTTTTTACCCTATTTGTATTGACATATAACTGCAATAGGAAACACTTATATCTTAAGTTAAACAATATCGACAATTTATATCATGGTAATGGGGGCCTACCAATATCCAGAGTCACCTCCCATTGAGAGTGGCTTCCCTTGCTGATTGGGTAGTTCCGGTTTAGAAGCGGTAACAAAGCGTAGCGTGAAAAGTGTAGATAAAAAGTTTCAAAGTGCTTTTGAAGTTAAAATGCATTGTCAAATTAACAAAAAAAAGTGAAACAGGCATATAAGGAATAACCATCATCTTTGTAACGTGATTTAAAAGTTAATAACTTAATGCATCTTCACCTATTGACGTAACTGCACATATCCTTTATGAAAATTTATTTATTGGCTGGCATCGAAATTTTAGCTTTTTAAAACGTTCACTTAAGTATTCAGCCAATCACCGTTAAGTCATGCAAACAATGCTTATTAAGAAAAGGGCCTGGTGTTTTATGATCATGTTACGTAATTTACGGTAATTAGCAAGACTGGGTTTTACCAGCTGGAGGTGTGATAAAGGCCTTTTGAAGTTTCAGTTTATATAGACACAACTTGCGCAAATGGTATTATCAAACTCAAGTATATATTTTTTGTTTAACAAACGTAAAATGTTCAATAATATTGCCCCTACTGGTGAGAGAACCCGTATGTTGACAGTGTCTAACAATGCTGAGTTAATGCATCTTAAGCATCATATTCGCTGTGCAGCTACACGTTCTACTGTTTCTGTTGTTCGATTCGTTGTTTTTTGGGGGTTTTTTTTGCTATTTTCAGTGTTCGCCTCCTACAAGAAATGGAGATCTTACGTGTGTTGATTCTGGTGACAGTGCTGAATTGTGTTTTCGCTTTGCCTCAACGAGAAAGAGTAAACGAGGGTACAATTATTTATTTTCCAAAATGTTAATCTTATGTATTATTAGTTTTGTTTGTTTCTCTGATTTTGATTATGTCAAGAATTATGTTAAATAAACTATAAATTTTAAAATCGAAGAAAATTAGTTTTTGAAAGACCACGGGAAACTCTTAAGAACATTCCACACGCGATTTTACTAAATGCGAAAAAGAAATACAAAGAAATGCAAAGACACACAAGGATATTTTAATATATACGAGTACATATACATGCAAATCATAAAAAGACATAGAAAACAAAACTTAAAGTTGGAATGAGGTATCAGAACGAAAGTTTAAATTGGAACGAAATTTAACTAGCGAGTGAGTTTGTTGAAGAAAGCTAAAAACCTTTAGTTGTTATTTTTGTTAAGAATTAAATACATGGCAAGGAAAACACCACAATCAGATTCTGTGTTTTCTTGTTGTTGTTCTTTTTTACGGGAGGGGAGGGAGTTCCCCGCAGTTATTGCATTCAAATAACCCATATTTCGGTGATTCTTTGTTGGTTTTAATTTAGAAATATAACTTAAAATTTGAGGAGGGTAACTTAACATTTTAAGATTTAGTACAGAATTTCTATACATGTATTTATGTCCTATAAACAGTTATCATATTTGAGATCCCCTGTCTTCGCACTCATACACGCACACTAGCCATCGTAATAACAACTTAAAATAAGCACTTGCATTAAATTTTTGTATATTTATAGATCCGTAACGATTGCGTTCAGTAAATTAGTGATTATTGGTACGAAAATGATAATAAAAATAAGAAATATAATTAAGACTGAAACTGTGCCATTAAACAGAAAAAATATCACTTACACATGTATATGATTGTTGCATTAAGAGATAAATTTGAACATTCTTAATTGTTTCAAACAAGCAATTACGTCAATAGGAGTCTATCTGGAAAACTTTACATATGGTCGGATATGCGAATATTAGGAAAGCGAAATTAGAACCGTTGTCCATGCGAATATCCGAATATATTCGAATATTCTATGCGAATATTCGAGTACCGATTTTGTATTCGTTCCCATTTCTAATTATCAGACTAATGACTAGTCTTCGGAAAAAGAATGTAACGAAAAGAACAAAATTGTAAATGAGTTAAAAGATGGTTTTCATAAGTAATTCGAGTTTCGTTTTAAATGACATTAGCTTGCCGATAACTCAAACAAATACCAAAAGCAGCTGAGATAAAGACAAAATTTGTTACTTATACAATATATTGCCATCGATTTCCGAACATGACTATTTTGTATGTATATTAAATATTTAATTTAGATAATTTAAATACAGTAAAACCCCTCATTACGGACACTCGATATTATTGGAACCCTGGTATTATGGGCGATTTTTTAAAGAACAGACATGTTCTCTTCTTCTTGATTTAAACCCACAATTATGGACAACTCGCTATAAAGGACACTTTTCCTCAGTCTCTCAGGTGTCCGTTATAGAGGGGTTTCACTGTAATATGCAATTGTGTTTCATAATATATTATATCATTGTTGTACTGTTGAAAGATGAAGTTGTCGCGACATCGTTTATTTATTTCGTCATTCGTTTAATAATTTTAAATTTATATCATATGCAACTTTTGCGACAGAAAACGTTAGCGATTGATTTGTTCGTAAAAGCAATTGATTAGTTCCTAGCAGCATGGCAGTGTGAAGTTAGCAGCCTAGCAGCGTGGCAGACTGGCAGCGTAAAGTTAGCAGCCTAGCAGCCTGGTAGCGTGAAGTTAGCATCCTGGCAGCGTGTAGTTAGAAAACTAGCAGCAAAGCAGCGTGAAGCTTGCAGCCTAGCAGCCTGGCAGCGTGAAGTGAGCAGTAAAGTGATCTGCCAGGCTGCTACGCTGCCAACTTCACGAACATTAGCAGTTTTGCTACTGCTATAATAGTTGTGAGATATGTCAGTCAACTAAACTGCCCGACGATCAATGATAGTCTATCCAAAACCAAGCAAAAAAAAGGCTGTTTTGTGAATGTTGTTGATCCAGTTATAGGCATAAATATTTTCGTTATATATTTTTTCCAGACAGTTTGCATTTACAGGAAAGCAAGTATAGAAATAACGTTCAAAAGCAGTATTTGGCTCAAGCCTTTAATTATCAAACTTGAAATGCTTGGTTCAAATTAGTTATTTTTTGAAAATAACTGATATAACCTTTTTAATATTAACATACTTCAATTCAGACAATGTATCAAGGGCGGTTCTGCCAAATGAGGACAATTCAGGACAAAATCGGATCATTGGTGGGAACGACGCCGACCGAAGGGAATACCCTTTCTTTGTGTCGTTGACTTTTCGTGGCTTTCATTTCTGCGGTGGAACAGTCCTAGATAGGGAGACGATTCTAACAGCAGCACACTGCATAATACAGGATGGCTTCAACATATCGTAAGATTTTTCGGCGTTAGCTGTCTAAGCTCACTTTTGACCTAGTTTTTCGACCAATGAAATGTTGTAAATAATACTCGTATTCTCTTATTATGCAGAGGGAAAATGAAATAAAATATTTCGATTGGTAGCTATTTACACCAGAGAGGCATCGAGCAGGCTGGAGAGGTATCTAGTGGGATTTTATTATTATGCAGCGGAAAAATCAAATAGATTAATTAGATTGGTTGTTAGTGGGTGTTGTATTGGAGGAAAAACATGTTTACGATTTAAGTAGCCAGTTAAGGCAATATTTATGGCTTAAATATAATATTATATGGAATATTCTTGGGTGTCACTTGCATACAATACAAAGTGTAAAACGAAAGAGAAGTGTTCTTACTGGTTCCTTTCTAGTTCCGTTGATACTGATTGTTAATTTCAAGTTCGAAAGACAAGTTCATTATAGTGTAGTGGCTAACACTCTCGCCTCTCAAGCGGAGGCCCCGGGTTCAATACTCAGGACGGACACTTTTTTTAAACTTAATATACGTAAAAGTTGGTAGATTTCGCTCTTGTAACAGGCTGTTATTATTTATATTTATTAAATTTCATGGACATTTATTCATCATGAATTCTCACTCTACACGAGGTATTTTATTGAAACTGAATATTTTGCTTCTTTAATCGACTTGTTATCACTGTATGAAATTGTTGCAACAGCTTCAACTTTTTTTTTTGAAAGACACTTTCAATGAATTTATGAGTTGTCATGATTCGGTCGCTTAATCTCTAAGTCATACTAAGAAGGCAGGGAGGGTTCGTCAACAGCTATAACAAATAAAATAAAATAACTAAACTGTGTCTGCTTTGCCTCTCTGTATTTCTTTCTTTCTTATATACATGTATATATAAATCTTTTCCATCAACGCCGTTTATCTTTTTTAAAGATATTTCTTGTTTTAAATATCTTCGTAAAATACATATAGTCAGGAGTGTTATCAGTATAATAATCCGTTACCGATGTCATGTAGTGGTGATAACGTTTATCAGAGTTATCCGATCAACCCTTTTGCTTGGGGTTGTACCAGCTAGCTCAATCGGTAGCGTTGTCGGAATTGCATGGCTGGCACTGTCGACGTGACGGTACGGTACGGGTTCGCTTCCCTGTAGAGGAAATAGCATTTGGTATTGGAGCATATTACCAACAAACTTGGATAACTTGGACTAAGTGGGATTGTGCTCCTTACACGAACAACAGTTAGCCTCTTGCATTCGATTATTGTTAAATGCAAGAAATTCAATGTCTAATATATAATGACAAAAGAAAGGAACAACTTTTATTTCATCAAAGGCTTGGTGTATACTTTTTAGTTATCGAAGGTAAGAAAACCACTTCAAGTTTGTGATTTTCAGGAAATTATTGAAAACTGGATCGAATTGTCAGCCATTTCTCAGAACTAAAGTTCTGCTGTTCTGCTTATCCGAGGCTTATGTTTTACCAATTTTATGCGTCATTAACATCCAAGACAGGCATAATTATGTTCGATTATATGTATGCGAAATTTCGTGAGGAAACTCGAAAAACAATTTTGGAGCGCGTTCCACCTTAAATCCTGCGCTTTAAAACTGTTTTAAATTTATAATTAGATATCTTCAAGTGATAGCTGGTGGATACAAACTTAAGGAAGGGAAAACAGTACTTTCGAGGAAGGTTCAATCGAGGACAGTACAGAAAATTATAGTGGTAATGAAAATATTAACGTCTTGAGTTACTTGATTGTTTAGATGTATTATCCACTGAACACCTCTGTACATACACAATACTTTATTTAACGTTTTGATTTTGTTCGGTCAAAATTTCGCGATATAGGTCAAAAATCAGATATTCCCTTTTTTCGCGTACTGTATCTATAAATTAGCGACGTTGTTTTCGGATATACTTATTTTCGGATATAAGGAAAATCATCAATTATTCACGGTATTTATGAATTCACGAGATAAAGGATTCGCGAATATTAACGAAAATAAAATTAACGCGAATAAAACCAGTTTTACAGTATTTAAGAGCAAGAAGTACTGAAAATGGAGTGGTGTGTTCTGCATAATTATTAGCATAAAATCGAAAATAAAATGGCCTAGACGACGACATCATTTAAAAAAAAAATCATCAGATTGACCTACAACATCCACTGACCAAAAGAGAAATAGTTCAAACACATTTTATATCCAAACAATTGTACATGCAGCAAAAATGATGTTGTCGTATGCCACTATAAAAGTTTACGCAAATAACGTTATGTGTATAAATTAATAAATTAAACACGACTTCAGAAGCCTAGTTGTTATATTACTTTTCTAGACACTAGCGCAGTTTAAATGATTTCTTCTTATTACTTTGTTTTGACAATTGGGTAAGGTTAGGATAAAATATTATGTCGGCACTGGCTTATGTTTCAACAAGAGATAGCCGAATTACGCTACAGAAAGGAAAATAATTGGAAATTGCTCGATTTTTGAGGTTTTAGAATACATTATTCGTGATCGTTTTATAACTTAGTCTAAAGAGCCTCGTTTTATACTGATTTAGATGACTCGTTTAATAATTTCAGTATAAATCATCACTCGTGTTGTATATGTATCCAATTTTTGTCAAAATGTTAAACATAATCTAATAAGTTTTGACAAAATAAAAGATAACTGTATGTTTTTTCCAAATGTCAAAATTAATGACCGAAGACTCCTGTTTCCCCTGGCGTGCCTCAAATATTAAACAAAAAAAACAACATTTGGATGAGATCTAATAACTTATTTTAGATTGAAAATATATCCTCAAACTTTATTTGTTGCATAAACATGTAAAACGTGTATGTTTTAGTACACGAAATACAATAAAGATACAACGGCGATCAATGACCGTGACATAGCAATTTTGAAATTGTCGGAACCGCTAGTCTACGTGTACAAGGAGGGTGCAGAAAATAACTCTAGCAGGTAAAATCTTCAAAAGATAACCATATACAGTTTGGTGATATTGTCACTGATTTCATTATCTACGTGTATCGTATGTGTATTCTTTTTTCGATAGAAATGATGCAAGGGTACATGGTGAGCAAGTAAGTAAGGAACATTACAAACATGCGGATTAAGTTTAACTATAAATCACGATGATGTATATATTTGTTTGAAATATGCATAAATCTTAATATAGTTTATATATATAGATCCCGAGAGCCTTAAATATATTTGTTTTATTTTCAAACATTAAAATATATGTAAATGGCATTTAGAATTTTCATAAATATTTTGTTACATCTACATTTAATTAGCTACTGCTACATCTATTTATGTTAACTCTAATTACCTATTGTTACCTCTGTTCATCATTGCCTCTTATTACATATTGTTACCTCCGTACTTTGTTACCTGTAATTATCTGTTGTAACCTCTGATCATTGCTACCTCTAATTACCTCTTGTTACATCTGTTCTTTGTTGTCTCAAATTACTTTTTTAAAAGCTCTCTCTGTTCAGTGTTACCTCAAATTATCAATTGGTATCTTTGTTCATTGTTACCTCTTATTACCTAGTGTAATCTATTTTCATTGTTACCACCATTTATATATTGTAACCTCTGTTCATTGTTACCTCTAATTAACAATTGTTACGAGACATCTGTTCTTCGTTACCTCCAATTATATATTGCAACATCTGGTCATTTTTACCTCAGGTTAACTTGTGTTCCCTCTTTTCAGAGTTACCTCTCATTACCTAATGTTACTTCTGTTCATTGTTACCTCTAATTACATATTAATATCTATGTTCATTGTAACCTCTAATTAACCATTGTTACCTATGTCCCATATAACTTCTTATTGTTATATGTGTTCATTGTTCAAGACAAAGAATCTCAGTCATAGGAAAAATAACTTCAGATAAAAAGATGGAAAGGAAGATTCAGTCCAGGGGCAACTGTGTGGTTGTTGGATTGGGATATATAAACTGTAAGTCAGTCTTAATTTTCCTTCATTATTTACAAAATTTTCGAGGGAGGGAGAATTTTTATTCTACTCATTTCTTAAGACGAGACTATTACTCCAATGATTTCAAACATTTCGTATATTATTCATGTGGGTATCGATTATGAACTGTGCAAACAAAATCGGATTTATTTTGATTATGACAAAATAAAATAAAAACTGAAAACTTGTAATTATCTCAATAACTTAAAATAAAATAAATAAAACAATATATAAAAAAGATGCGATTTAAAAATGTTACTAATGAGGTTCGAACCCAGTCTTGTAAAGTCGTTATTGAAGTAATTGTTCACTTTTATTTGTGTTAACATTCTATTTATAGACCAAAACAGCTCAGGCTTTCCTAAAGGCATTGCTCCGTTCGTCATTCCTGTCACAGACAAAAAGTCGCTGAAACGGAACAATGCAGTTCCATCAAATTGCTTAAGTTTATGATTACTTTACATACGTTAAGAAAAGTTAGAACAGTTACTGTAAAAAAAATAGTTAGACCAAAGATTCGCTGAAATTCAATTTGCAATCAAACACAAAACGAAGCAACACAGAACAAATATTTAAATGCCAACAGGAGTGAAAGGATTCTGACAACAATATCTAAGGTTCTTGAAAAGGACTTTCAATCATAACCGATCAAGATAAAATGATAAATGATAAAAGGGATGATTGTAATTTTGATATATTTTATTACTAAATTTTCCGTTTTTAGACGGTGATTATCCTTGTGCAACATCTAACGGGGTTTATATCTCACAGCTTGTTCGCTTTTCAAGAGCTTATGATGATGTTTAAAATGTTAAATATGCATATCAGGAATCGCCACAGTCACAAAACACGACGCAGCGAAGAAGAAGAGGAAAAAAGAGAATGTTAGTTATAAGTTTGTCAATTCAAATAAGACGCCACAAACAATTAACGACATAGGGAACCCTTGGGGTTACCGCCTTGGAACCGTCAGTGGAAAAAAAAATTGACCCTGGGGGTTTAAACCAGGTTCTAAGGTGCACCAACTTAACAATTGCCCCAACAGGTTCTCATATCAACAAACAAGTACAAGTAGTCTTTGTGAAATACCTCCAACTCACCCATCATTTTAACGACGTTGCAAGCAAAAGCACACAATAATAAAAAACATAAAAAGCTAATAACATCGCATAGCCAAAAGGTAAGCATAGTGATCAACTGTAGATGGGTTAATCACCAGGCCAGCAGAGCGCTGTAGAATATCATGTTGGTAACCTTTCTTTTTGAATTTACAGATGGTTTTTACAAATAAGTGGGGGAAATTAATATTGATTAATTAATAATTAATTAAGTTCATAAATTAAATCTCCATAAAAAAACTGGCTGATTAAATTTAAAGATTTAATTTTAGATTTTAATTAAAGATTTCAATGAACGTAATCTTTACATATCAGAAAAAACTTTTAAAACACGTTTATCGGTATAGCAAATTAAGAAAGACCGTTTGCGAGTTTTATTCAAAAATACAAATGCAGTTCAAAATCACTATTGCAACTAGGTATTTCAGTTCCAGTGTCTTATGGAGATTTAATTAAGAAACTTGAGAAAATAAAATGCAATGTTAAAAAATAAATGATAAAACTGTTGAATCGGCTATACCTAATTATTTCAAGAATACTGAAACACCCATCGTTTGTTATGAAAACAACAAACCAATTAGAAACACAATTTTCCACTTACAACAAAATTACCTCGGATTTACAGATTGTTGAGAATACACCAACATCATAAAATTTAAAATTTTGCTATCAACCTGCCGGTCACATCGTTACAGGGGGTCTAAATGTTATCAACGACTTTAGAATCCGCAATTTCCAAAGGTCTGAAATATAGAATTCCATCGGACATCGACTTTAATACCTGTCGTGCGGAAATTGCCTCTAAAGTCTCTAAACTCTTTTGCAATAATCTGTGAAAACGAGAACGTGCTGAGCTTAAAGCTCTTTCAAACTGGAAAAAAACAAACATTCAAAATAATTGACACTCGTATATGATCCTTCTATAAAAGAAACACGGCTTTATTACCACCTCGACCTCGTTTTAACTTTCGTCATTTGAAAAAGGGTATTCAAGACTTTAACAACAGATTTGTTTTAACACCTGCTGATAAGGCTTCAAATAATATAATTATAATGTGACGTCTACACTATATTAATTTTCAAACTAAGAACTTAATAGCACTTATGCTTATAAACGACTTCTTCATCTGAGAGTGATATTGTTACTGCACACACTCTACAAATTACAAAATTTTGAATCAGTGTTGAGCCGAAACAAGATGTATGGTTGCCTAAATTGCACAAAACACCGTATAAAGCAAGATTTGTTGCAAACTCTAGTTCTTGTACAACAACTACATTATCTGTGCTCTTAACATCTTGTCTCACAGCTATAAAAGAACATGTAATAAGGATTGCGAAAAAGTTGTTGAAACCACTGGCAAAAATTTATTTTGGTCTATAAATAATTCAAATGAAATTTTAACCCTCTTACGCCGGAGTCATTATTTTAGGATGTTGTTGACGTCGCGGCGGAAATGACGTTACGAAGCGCCAAAGTTAACGTCGCTATTTATTTCGATGCGGTTTGAGACTCATGAATGTATTTGTTCAAGCGTCATAAGTGTATCTTCGTTTACTTTTTGTTAAAATTAATAATTATAATATAAGTGCATTGCATATTTTTATATTTTATATTTACAACTTTCTCCGAGATTTGTATTTGAAGAAACTAATGCTACGAAGCACGTATGTACTCTAAACCAGAACATGCGTATTGTATGTTTGTGATCGGACACACAAACCGACAACCGGTCTAAGAAAGTACCGGCGGAGACTGATTAACCAGTTAGAGCACCCGTGTACCGATGTACACAATTTCACTATCCCAATGCATCACATTCCGATTTTTGTTGAAAGAAAAAGACAGTGCCTGTAAATAATACCGGTAAATGATTTTTTCTTATTTAAATTTTGATACACATGAATTGTTGCACGGCAATCCATCTGTTGTGAGTGTTAGATATAACTCATAATTTAGATATAACTCATAATTTACTTTAAAAGTATTCGCATGACTCGTAGATAGTTTATGCGCAAACAAATCTTTAAAAAAAAGAGATCGGGGACCAGACTACTAAAGAAAATATTTGTTTCTATCATGCAGTAGAAACGGTTTGGTGAATTGATAGTCCATCCGTCCCATTCAGGTTGGAGTTCCAGATAACTGGGTGTATTATACGAGTTAAGCGCTTGTTGTGCAGCTGCCTTCGAAGAGTGGGAGAAGTGAAGTTAATACACCGTTATTGAATATACCGGGTATTTGTTCCGCTTTTCAAAAAGGATTAACATGATTTGTATCGATTGCAAATTTAAAAAATTCCGTCAGATATCGACATGAAAGTTCACATGTCTTTTTTTATATTTATCTGCTCTGTGTGTTCGTCAAAATAAATGGGAAAAAGAGACAACCACTGAATTGAACCAATTTTTGTGCCATATATTTTCGTCTTTCAGATTTCTGATTCATTGAAAATCTACGTATTGTCTAGATTTAGTTATGTTCGCCTAGAAAAAATAATGCCGTTTAATTGAAACACCAACATACTTGTTTTTATGGCAGGATTGTTTGTCGTCTTTTGATATTCGTTTACTAACAAAAGTACTTCCAGGCAAAATCAAACTTTTACCGAAATGCAACTTTTTACATAAATATCGGGGTTATTTATGCCAGACATTATGCTCTACTCAAAACACCATTAGACATTAAAATGTCTCTGTAAAATTTATGAGCAGATTTTCCACCAATGCTTTAGTAAGGAAAAAGTATTTATAAAAAAATGTCTTTTAAACCGGAGAAATATTCTTTTATCATCATTAAAAAACTGTGCGCAATACAAAACTGATTGATTGTCTGATTGATCGATTATTTGGTTGATCGATAAATTGTTTGATTGATTGGTTAATCGATTTATCAAATGATTGACTGATCGATCTATCGACTAATCAAAAAGTGAACATCCAAACCCTTGATACATTAATCAATCACCTTTTATTTTTTCCACAATCCGCATCCCGCCACCCGAATGATAAACTAGCCACCCAGTAGTTTTTCCTTTGTTGTCATATGATGGACTACATTTTAATCGCAAGCAAAAATATAAACAATGCTGAAAATAACTTACAAGATAAATAAGTCGACCGAAAAAAGTTACTATTTCCTCAACGTATAAGTATTGTATATAAACATTTAAAACTGAAAAGGTTTAAAATATTCACGTAAAATTAAAGCATGCTTTTTCTAATTTGAAACAACTCGTATTTTTATAAGATTTATTCGTAAATATTTTTATAGATTCATTAGAGTAATTTGCATATATCTGACATAAATTTATACATGTACATGTACATTAAAATTTTGATCAACAACGCTAATAATCACTCTGTTATGTATAAGCGCGTGTAAGAAATGATATGTATCCTATCCGTCGGCTTGTTTATCCAGGACTTAATAATGTTCTTTGTACGAAATTGTAAAAAGCATCGAAGTTGAGTTTTAATTTAATCGAATTATGAATAATTCGCATTCCTTACTTATTATAATTCGAAAATAGATAAGGTACATGTAACATTTCTGGAAAATGCTTAAATTGGAACTCTTTACCTTGGCCGACTGTTCTTGCATTCACGGAAATTTCATCTTCGGCTATAAACCTTTTACAACATTTAGCTATAACATTTCATAAGTATTAGACAATGAAGTATAAGATCTTGGTAAGGAACTCGCACACCCGGATGGTAAAATTTTTTCCATGCAATTGATATCTTAACGCGACCGCCGTAACGACATCGATCATTTTGACGCCAAATGTGACCTCGAAAATGACGTCGCTTTTTTGTTTTAATCACGTCATTTTTAGGAAAATTTGTTTACATGCAATCATGGAGCGCCATTTGTTAATACAATCTTACAACTATCCAAAAATATGACAAGGAATATACATTTTTGTATTTCAATATCATTGTATTTTAAAAGCGACAAATATATCGCCCTCGGTCTTTCCCGATAAGCGACTTTAATGTCGCTCTCGGCGTTATACGGGAGCGACATTATAAGTATCTTACATGACCGCGAGTGGAAGACGGGGTTTTCCCAACCCGAGGGACAGCGGGGGATAGGAGGAACCGAGCTTTCTTGCATACCAACTTATCTTTTTATTTTAAAAGGTAAACAAAACAATTAAAATGTGACGAAACACAATCTGTACAAAATAAAGCTTAGTTCCCCGTGGGGGACCTCTCTGCGGATGAATAAACGAATGAAATGGCCAAATTACTCATATTACGTGCTCAGTAATAGTTCCTCGTCTACAGCGTATTTTTCTCTTATCATTTTTAGATAAACAACTTTTAAATTATTTTTATTTCATTGTTTCTAAGTATTGATAATAAAAATCCGAAAAATATATGAATCTTTTGAAATATGTCTGGATCATACGTACAGCCATGACGTAATAGACATGTAGATGTGAATTTAGTCCGGTAGATTTTTTAGAATTATTTCGTTTCCTAGACGTTTTAAGACCATGTCGCTCGATTCAAAATTGATCAACGTAACACAATGATTCATCATATCCCGACATTCGAATAAATCCAGGACTTTCATTTTTAAATTCATAAACTTTCAAGAGATAAAAATTCATCCGCTGCAAATTTCAAACATGGCAGCACATACAGAGCACATGGGACACATCATGGTGTTTTTAAAGGATTTTTGCTGTAACGTAAGATTTCCTGCTAACATATCGATAGTTCAAACACAGAATAACAATTTAAATGGCTTGACAATAAATTAAAACAGTGACAGTTTGCAAATAATCGTTTAAACATTCAGTGTTTGCTGTTATCAGCGAGTTGTGTTGGACATAGGCGTATCCAGTCATCACTTTCACCGGATTACGTGTCGGAGTGCCTTCGTTTGCGATTGAAAGAAATTTGTTTACACCACCAGTTATTCTACAATTATTAAAAATGCGACTTGACTGTAACTGACAGAGCTGGTACGGGTCTGACAGGATTTCCACGGATTGTTGATTCGCATCATGGAGGCATCAGCTGATCAGTTGTGGTCAGCACATTCGAGATTTCACATTGCTGAACATATGTTTATGTACGATAATTATTTAATGAAGATGGATTTTTGTGTCGAGTAACGTGGATAGCTTGTGTATCGATGATATCTGCTGCTACTAGGTGCCTTCATCACTTCTCTGCCCCAGCCCTGCTGTGCTAAGACCAACCTTTAAAGCCAGCTGCTTTATCAGGGAAGATGACCAGTATACAGCTTGTTTTTTCTTCAATCAGACAACGAACAAACAGTTGATCTTTGGGTCCATTTGCAAGATAAAATAGAAAGGTCTGGTCCTGGAAGTAAGTGTTGATTTTCATTTTTGTTTAGACAAACATACGCCTTTTCTCCAAAATGTGTTTTAAACTGCCCCCCCCCCCCCCCCAAAAAAAGAGGGTCTACACAGGGTCTACACTACATCTGTTTTGTTTTGATAGATTGGAATCGTTGTCAGTCTATCCAAACCGAAATTACTATCAAATACCAAGTTATCTGAAAATTTGTGTCCCGACATTATAAGCGGTGTCAGTCAGGACACAAATTTTTAGAGAACTTTGTATTTGATAGTAAATTTGGTGTGGAAAGACTCGTGACCGTCTATCAAAACAAAACAAAAAAGATGAGTTTATGTAGTGTAGACCCTCTTTTTTTGGTGGGGGGTGGGGGGGGTCATGGGGTTTTGGAAAATCATTTTTGTTCACATTTTTATACATTATTCATTGAAAACGGAATGAATGTATGTAATCAATTAAAGCAATGAATTAAATTATAAAACTTTAACTTTCAAAATGTTAATGTTACAAGTTTCAAATTCTATGGTCAACAATCTCTAACATTATTATTACCCCACTCATCAGCTCATGAAATTACATGTTCTGAATATTATTCTGTGAAATATATTTTCAAACGTGAATTTTTAAACAGTAGCTTACTAAATTTCTAGTATAGTTGTCATGGTTTGGATAATCTACACTACAGAGTAGAATCTCTCTATATAGTGAATTTGTAAGATACATGTACTTGGACCTTTAAAAAAGTGAAATATGCATATCAGGAAGCGCCACACTCAGAAAACTCAGCCTCCCCATGCAGCTGTAAATTGGTTGCATATTGTCAGTGGAAAATGCAAACATTGTATCTAAATTTCATGATTTTATTCTCTTCGGCTTTCAAAAGATGTATCTAGCCCCCATGAATTATTGTCGGTGAAAATTGCAAACGTACCTAACCCCATAACATCAACTTCGCACCCCCACCCCACGTATCAGCAAGATCCACAACCGTGATAGCTGATCTGGATCTACACTGTTCTCATGTGCAATAAAAGTCATATATATTGAGTTAGCAAGACCAGTTTGATCCAGATCCACCTGCACTACTATATACTCATTCCTGATCTTCATGTTTGTTTCAGATTAGGTTATTATTGTCAACAATGGGAACAGTGTAGAACATGCATCAACATGCTGGTAGATCTGCATCATCAGGATCTAAACTTAATAGCAACTTCAGGTCCTGTCCAGACTACTGATGTAATCCAACAGTGATGTTGGGATAGAGTTTGACTTATCAACAACTTCTAGACCTTTGTCAATTTCTTTATAGTGAAATCCTACAGTTGATGTGGCCTTGGGACCTACATTTAAGGGCCTTGCCATCAATTTTGGTTTTTCAGTTAATGTATCAGAACTGAAGCAATCGAAGACATCCTGTAATCATGGTCAGACATCTCTTGTCCAGTTTGTGTACAGCAGGTCATCAGATAAACATTGGATATATACCCAGTGGGCGATAAATTTCTATAACTTTGCGGTTTCATCCTGAGGACGAACTTGAACTTATAGTCTCCAACTTTAAATGAGCAAATTGTCATTGTTACAGAAGTTGCAGAGCTCCAATGAAAACAATTCGTACTGTGTTTATTTTGTAATCTAAAAGTGCTTATTTCCCTTTTAACTTGATATTGGTCATATTTTTAAGAAGTTGCATGTAAAACTAGTTAATTGTTTATTATGTTTGTTTTTTTTATTTTAAATAAAATTGCACAGAAATAAAGATCGAAACAGTGTGTTGTATGACGTCATTGTTTATGAAAGTAGTCCCGAAAGTAGTTCCTATATGCACGTGCCCTGTATCTTTTCCCTAGGGAAAAGATAAGATTTTCCTTCCCCGGTAAAACACGCGGAAACACTTATCCGGTATGCAAGAAAAATGTCGCTCTCGGCGTAAGAGGGTTAATGAAGCTTAAATCAAATAATTTTAGGCGTTCTGTTTTTCTACTTATGATTTCTCAACACTGTATACTTTCTCCCCCATTATTTCATAAGAGACAACCTAACCAGTCTCATTGAAAAAACTTTTGCTAGAGATAATAAAACATTAACGCTTGAAATGAACCGAGGGCATTCTTTACAGATGGTTCTTACGATAATTATACTACATGGACCTTACGGAGCAAACTTTCTTGATCTTTGCGAAGAAGGAAATATTGTTGGTAAATAACGAAGGCGTTGTGTAGGTTTAAATCTCTTTTGAATCATAGCGCATACATAACAACACACAACACCATAACGTCGGAAGTGACGTTATAAATTGCGGACAGACTGGGGGTCGAAAAAGCTTTAAATTTAGCTTTTGCGACCCCCAGCTTTAAATACATTTACAGATATCTAGAGTTTCTAGACAAAATAATAAAATTACTCAATTCTGAATTAAACACTGAAAATACGATTATTGTCTTTGAAACGTTTAAGTACCATAAATTAGAAATTGGATAAAGTATGGATTATCAGGAACTTTATCTTGAATAAGAGACAAGCTAACCAGTCTCTTTGAAAAACTTTTGCTAGAGAAAATAAAACATTTATCGCTTGTAATGAACATAGAGCATTTTACAGACGGTTCTTATGATAATTATACTTCATGGACCTGTCAAGACCTTCTCTCGGCGCTCGCATTTTATTGGATAATATTTATTTGGTACCTCTATTTATAAACAAGTAATAGGCATTCCAATTGGTACTAATAGAGCACCCCTTTGCGAATCTGTTTTCATACTGTTATCTCTTTCTACCGAACATCAGGATGATATTATCAAAGCTTTTAACAACACCCCGAGGTACCATGATGATTTATTTAATATAGATAATAACCATTTTCCATCACTGGTTAATACGATTTATAAGCGAACACTTCAGAAAAGCAAGCAACCTTTCTTTATCTAAATCTGTCCATTGAAAATGGTTACGTCACTACTAAAATATATGATAAAAGAGATGATCTTAATTTTAATATAGTATATTTTCCGTTTTTAGACGGCGATATTCCTCGTGCAACATCTTACGGAATTTATATCTCACAGCTTGTTCGCTTTTCAAGAGCTTGCAACGATATGAATAATTTCAATAAACGTAATCTTTGCATTACAGAAACTTTTAAACTTTTAAAACAGCGTTATCGGTATCACAAATTCAGGAAGACCTTTGCAAGTTTTATCGCCGATACCCAGATCTAATGCATAAATACAGGTGCAGTTTAAAATCACTATTACAACAAGGTATTTCACAGCCAGTTTTTTTATGGAAGTAGATGAAAAGGGAACTTTGAAAGCCATCGAACACGACAAATATGAAAATATTGCAGGCTCGGTTTGATTGAGCCTGTTCATGGTCAGTAATGGAAATGCATATTACTGTCCATGCCGCCTAGTCCCGGGTTGAGCGCAACTCAATATTTACACCAGTAAACAGTACAATTTTGACCATCCCAAACGATGGTGTGCATATGGCGGTGGACATGGAACCTTCAATGTGGTATTTTCAGATTAATACTGTTATAATAAGTACCTCACACTAGGCTATATTACATTAACAGCTGAAATTATTTAATTGATAACACATTTGACAAGGGTTCTATGACTGTAGGACTTAAAGCATGTAACATGAATAGTTTATCAACAGCTAATCAGGTCTGTTTTCCTTATTGACGGTATAAGTCTAAACCAAATTTTGACAGGGTCGCGAATATTCATTACAACTGGGATAACTACATTATTACGAATTAAGCATGGATTCTTGCTGTACATACATGATGAACTTTACTGTATTTAACATATCCTGTCACCACTCTTACACAGGAGTCTTTGATTCATCTCCAGAGCGCCGATATTTTCTTACAGATCTGGTAAACTTTCGGATGTTGATTCCGTAAGTCAGCAGCAGACATAAAAAGTACACCAAGTCACAGAAATGAACCTCAGTCAAAATAACACTGCCCTGAATCTAGTGATTACGACACTGTGTTCCTTTTGAATATATATATGATTATTAACAGTCAGTCTTTAATCGTTGCTGAACTTGCGGATCTAACTTTTGTGACGGCGAATAAACTTCAGAGTTCTAAGACTAACGGAACGTTTTCATTGGTCAGTTATTCCGTAAATCATAACGATTGGTTGCGAACATTCCGTAAGCTATTTGTTTACACTTACGGAACTAATCCGCCAACTAGTATATATTTGGCGCCTGACTTTAGTCCATGGCTACCCATCCGTAAGAACGGACATGGTTTAAAAGTTGTAGAGCATATACAGTGTCCGCAGAGAGGCGGAAAATCCGTGGAACATTGATAGTTTAATAGTTTTCCGTAAGTTTGGACGGAATTGGATATTATTTATTCATTAGACACATTAAAATCAATGATAATTCCGTAAGTTAGAAAAATCCGTAAGTTCCGAAATTCCGCAAGTCCTATTTATCCTGAATAGCCAGTGTATAACTATTATAACTCATAAACATTAAGACAGTATTCATATATTCGGATCGCTTCCCCACCTCACGAACAGAACCAGCTTATTTTAAATTAACTCGTTTTCATGATGCTAAATTAATCTCATTGAATAAATTACAGTTAACTGTCATTATGTGTGGTCTTATGGTTATTTTCCCAATTTGTGTATTTAAAATTCGCTAAAAGCTATTAAATTGCCGTACAGTACCGGCCCCAAATAGACAGCAGCACACCTAACACGCATTCATCGTTAGCTTTTTCCCTAACATTTGGTGTCAGAAGTGGGATGATATCTGTTTTGTCAAATATCACGAGCTATATAAATCTATATGCGTGTGTGCTTTGTATCGTCGGACACTGCAGAGTAAATATAATCTAGTCCAGCTAGCGACGTGTATAAATACATAAATAAATAACAAACTAACTTTGATTTCTGAATGTTTATTAGTAATATAACTTACGGATTTTGACAATAACATTTTGACATAACATTAACAGAACAATAACATATATAACATAACATTTTTAAATAGAGGTGTTTCTCTCTCTACCAAGTTGGTAATAGGTTAAGGCCAGGGAGCCCCCTGTTGATCAGGTACCGGCCAAATTGAAGTATTGCGTATTTTTGAGTTCTTTTCTGGGAACTCTGATTTTGTTTTAACAAAAAAAATGGATAATTCGGATCCTGAAATTATATTTAACCAAGCGCAAGGTGACCGTGAAGATTTACGAGGGTCTCCTAGACGCAACGCTAGAGGTCAATCAGAAGACAGACATTATGACGGACATGACAAATATGACAGACGTGGTTGGTATGGGCCATCAAGGCCTCCCATTGTTATTAAACCAGATGTCTTCACTGGAGAGGAGGACTGGGAACAATTTATTTCACACTTTGAAGACTGTGCTGAGCTTGGCCAATGGAATGCCAAAGAAATGCTTCTCACACTAGCTGCAAGTCTTAAGGGCCACGCACGTGTATTTTATACGAGTTTGCCTCTTACAGAAAAGCGCAGTTTTGAGCGTCTTGTTTCATCTTTAGAGCAAAGGTTCGGTAGTGCCCGCCAGCAGGCAAGGTGGCTTTCTAAGTTCCAAGCCCGTGTCAAATTGCCTAAAGAATCAATAGCTGCTTTTGGCGATGATCTTCGTCTTATGGCTAGAAAAGCATATAACAATCTGGAACCAGAAGCCCAAGAAGTCCTTGCTTTACAACAATTCTATAAAGCACTCTCGGTAGAGATGAAATGCCGGGTGATGGACAAAGACTGTAGGACAGTTACTGAAGCAGTAGAAGTTGTGGAAAGATACGAAGAACTCTTAGGTGATTCGGCAACTTCCGGTAGGCACAGAGAAACTGTGAGACAAGTGGGGCAAGTCGACAGATGGTGCAGTGATAAAGTTGGCCAAGAAAACAGTAGAGAAGCAGGTAAAGATCAAGTTATAGAAGAGAACGAGATCAAGAAAGCTCTAGAGGTGATCAATGCACGACTAGATCGATTGGAGAAGGGTCAGAAGAGACAAAATCAAAATGGTCCCAGAGTGTGTTTTAATTGTCAATCACCAGACCATCTGTACAGAGACTGTCCAACAAAACCGAAACAAAAGTCAAATGAAGGCAACTGGAGGGCTGCCGAGAAGCAGGTTTCGGGAAACGAGAGAGCGTCCTCTCTGTAGGTCGAGAGAGGGCCGATGTAGCCAGTGAAAGACCTTTAAATGAAGATGTTCATGTTTTGCAATCAAATCAAGGTCCCGTCATTATCAATGAAAAAATGTTAAATCAAATCAAAGAAACAGAAATAAAATGTAACTTAAACGAGAATAGTAGAATTGGTCAGGTGGGAGGTAAGGGGTCACACTTTGATAATGGTCTTTATGTAAAAGGGCATATTGATGGTAAAGATATAGACTTCCTACTTGATAGTGGTAGTACTGCAACATTAATTTCAAAAGAAACATTTAATAGAATTAATAGAAAATTTCTTGGTGAAAGGACTTTGCCAATTCAGGGTGTAAACGGTTCTAACATTAAAACATACGGACAAGACAAATTTAAGATAAAATTTGGGATGCAAGATATAGAACACCAAGTCATTGTTTGTGACATAAATGTTGATGGTATACTTGGCCAAGATTTCATATTAAGACATGTTAAAAGTTGGGATATGGACACACTGCAATTAAAGCTTAGATCTGGTGAGTGTATGCAGTGCTTCTCTTGCAAAGAGCAAGATCGGGTATGTAGGGTAACAGTCAAAGATAAACTTGAAATTCCTGCCCAGTCATATGCATTTGTTAAGGTTTCTATACTTGGCGGAGATCAGTTGGCAGAAACAGGTCTAGTAGAGAGTCCGTGTAACAATGATAATATGGTGAGCATCATTGAAGGTATTGTTGATCCTCGTAGTTCAGACATGGGGGTGGGTGTTTTAAATTCCTCTGAATATGTTGTTGTACTCGAGGCAGGATCAGATCTAGGGTGCTGTAAGTCATCATACGAAGAGGTTACCTTTGAGGCATATCATCATACAAATCTAGTAAATTGTAAAGAGCCCACAGCCGAAGTTAACTTGCCAGATCACCTAAATGAGCTTGTAGAGAGAAGTTCTACTCACCTCAGTGCTGATGAGAAACAACAGCTAGCATGTCTCCTGAGCAAATACGCCAGTATATTCGTTGCATCCTCTGATGATCTGGGTTGTACGAATCTTGTGAAGCACACCATCAACACTGGTAATGCAATTCCTATCAGACAAGCACCCCGACGTCAGCCTTTTGGGAAACGTCAATGTGAGACAGAAGAAATAGAAAGAATGCTTTCAAAGGGTATAATTGAACCATCCAACAGTGCTTGGTCATCACCCATTGTGCTTGTCACCAAGAAAGACGGTTCAACTAGATTCTGCGTAGATTACAGAAAGTTAAATGAGGTCACTGTTAAGGACGCTTATCCCATTCCAAGAGTTGATGACTGCTTGGATGCTCTCTCTGGGGCTAAGTGGTTTAACTGTATGGATTTATGTTCAGGATTCTGGCAGATAGAGATGGATGAAAATGACAAGCTTAAGACGGCTTTCTCTACCTCCAGCGGCGGCTTACACCACTTTAAAGTTATGCCCTTCGGACTTGTAAATGCGCCGTCTACATTTCAACGCCTCATGGAAAATGTGTTAAGAGGACTCCAGTGGGTCGAGTCCCTCCTATATATGGACGATATAATTACCCCAGGAAGGTCGGTTGATGAATGTCTGTTGAGATTGGAGCATGTATTTGACAGAATACAGAAAGCAAATCTTAAGCTTAAGTCCACCAAGTGTTTGTTTTTCCAGAAGTCAGTTACATTCCTCGGACACAATGTGTCTGAAGATGGTATTCGGACCGATAGTAATAAAATTGAGGCAGTTCAAAATTGGCCCATTCCAGTTAATGCTAAAGAAGTTAGAAGCTTTTTAGGTCTTGCTTCGTATTATAGGAGGTTTGTCAAAGGCTTCGCTGAAATAGCACGCCCGTTACATAAGATTTGTGAAAAGCATGCAAAATTTAAATGGGATGCCGATTGTCAAGTAGCGTTTGACACCCTAAAAGGGTTGCTAACGACTGCACCTGTACTTGCCTATCCCAGAATGGACTGTAAGTTCATACTTGATACAGATGCAAGTGACAAAGCCGTTGGCGCTATTTTGTCACAAGAGCAAGATGGTAAAGAGCATGTTATTGCCTACATGAGCAAAGCCATGAATAAACATGAGCAAGCCTACTGTGTGACGAGAAAAGAGCTATTAGCAGTAATAGTTGCCCTTAAGCAGTTCCATCATTACCTGTTTGGTCAAGAGGTGTTGCTAAGAACAGATAATGCTGCAGTGAGCTGGATGAAAAGTTTAAAGGTTCCCACTGGTCAAGTTGCAAGATGGCTGCAAGAGTTAGGTACATATAACCTAACAGTTATTCACAGAGCTGGAAAGAGTCATAATAATGCAGATGCTCTTTCTCGTAAGCCCTGCAAAGTTTGCACAAGGCAGCAGGAACTGAATACCACCAATGATGATGATAACAATGGAGATCAGGGTGATATAGTTCAAAGAGTAAGGGTGACTACCAGAAAGGGTGCATCTCAAGCAATTAACAATGAGCTTTCCGAAAACCATCTACTTTTAGATGGCTGGAATGCTACAGAAATAGCTAATGAGCAATTGTCTGATCCAGAAATAGGACCTTTGCTTTCTGCAAAGCTAGCTGGAGTTTCTCGTCCAAACTGGTCCGCAATATCTCATGGTAAAGCAGCATTAAAATCTTTATGGAGACAGTGGGACAGACTTGAAATTAAAGGTGGAATGATGTACCGTTTATTTGTAACTCCATCTGGTAACGTTATATATCAATTAGTAGTACCAAGTAAAAAACGTAAGGAAGTCATGTATCATCATCACGATGTCCCTTCTGCGGGTCACTTAGGTGTTAACAAAACATTAGAGAAAATAAGAAATGGGTTTTACTGGCCTGGCATGTCTATCACTGTAAAACAATATTGTCAAAAATGTGATACCTGTACAGTCAGAAACTTGTCCAAACAGAACAATAAAGCCCCCTTAGGTAATTACATTGTGGGTGAACCAATGGAAAGGGTGATGATGGATATTTTAGGTCCTTTACCTACAACAAAATCTGGCAATAAGTATATTCTAGTAATCTCAGATTGGTTTACAAAATGGACAGAAAGTATAGCTATCCCCGATCAGGAAGCAAAAACTATAGCAGAAGCATTAAATTTTGTCTATAACTTTGTTACTCGTTTTGGTGTTCCTTTACAGTTGTATACTGACCAGGGAAGAAATTTTGAGTCAAAATTATTACTTGAAGTTTGCCAACTTCTTAATATTGAAAAAACGATTCGACAAGTATGAGGCCCCAAGCCAATGGGATGGTTGAAAGAATGAACCGAACGATACTGTCTATGCTTTCCAAGTACTGCCAAGCCAATCAATGTAACTGGGATCGTTTTCTTCCTCTAGTTATGATGGCTTACCGCAGCTCAAATCAGAGCAGTACAAAGGTTTCGCCCAATAAAATGGTATTTGGGAGGGAAATTGTTTTACCAATAAATGCAGTAATTGGTAGACCAAGTGCCACTGATCAACAAGTTTCTGCTGAAGAATACGTTCAGATTCTAAAACAAAAACTTGAAGAAGCCCATGAAGTAGCGCGGGTTAACATTGGTAATGTTAGCCAATATCAGAAAAGACATTATGATACAAACGCGAAAAAGAGAACTTTTGTGGAAGGGCAATGTGTTTGGCTCCATGACCCTACCAGAAAAAAAGGGGTTTGTTCCAAGTTGTTTAACAAATGGAAAGGCCCTTTCCTAGTTACAAGAGTTCTTGATGATCTAATATGCCTTGTGAAACAGTCGAAAAATAAGAAACCTAAGGCTTACCATGTTGACCGACTGTGGCATTACACTGGTACTAACATACCAACTTGGATCAAGAGAGAGAAAACAGGGCTTTAACAAACAGCAAACTGTCAAACAAACAAACAAACTGATTATCATCAACAAAATTAACAACAACTGTTTATCTTAAATAGGAATTATAAATAGTTAAAAAAAGTGTATATAGCTATAAAAACACTTTAGAAAACAACGAAATAACAAGAGTAAACATCAAGAATAAATAGTAAATATATGTAACTTAATGTTTAAATATTCATTATTTTAAAATTAAATGTTTGTCATTTTATTTGCAGACAATGGCTTCATCATCATGTTGGTTATGCCCAAAGGTATTCCCTAGTAAAACTGATCTTAATGCACACTTAACATCAAAGGAGCACAGGCGTATGACGGTAATCTGTCCCTGGTGCGAGAAGGAAAAGACATTTACGAGACCAGGGGACCTACAAACACACTGTAAGCAGAGGCATCTCATAGAAACAAATGGTTATGCCAAGACTTTCTTCTCTACGCGCAATTGTTTCTATTTTTCAATTTATCCAGAAGACTACGTGAAAATCAACAACATAGAATCTTGGACGTCAGCCGACGCAGTGGAAGCGAGACGACTGGTAATGAAATGGACTGAGCAACAGCCTGACTCGTTTATTAAGAAAGAAAATTGGAGGCAGGGATGGAGGACAGGGATGAAGTCAAAGTTAAGTGAGAGCAATAAGGAGAATGAAATTTTTGTAGCAGTTAAGCTAGACCCGCTAAAAGAGGTTACACAAAATGCAAATGACAAAAACATAAGGTCTCAGAAAATGTCCAAATCCGAGGTAAATGAAGCTTACATGAAGGAACTAGAAAATGATTTGACATATGACCCTGAAACACAGAAAAGAACAGAAAAGAAAACCGTAAGATTTGTTGACACCAATGAACCAAAAGAAAAGAGAGTGAAAGAAACAAAGACAGAAACTGAACCAAATAAGAACATTGACACAACAAAGACAGAAACTGAACCAAATAAGAACACTGAAACAACAAAAACAGAAACTGAACCAAATAAGAACACTGAAACAACAAAAATAGCAACTGAAACAAATGAGAGCACTGACACAACAAAGACAGAAACTGAACTAAACAAGAGCACTGACGCAAGAAAGACAGAAACTGAATCAATTAAGAGCAATGACAACATAGAAAAGATCCTTGAACAGGAGGAACCACTGGACTATACTATGACACCAAATTCTAAAAACATAAAAGCTAATGAAAAAGATGAGGAAACACGTATAGAAGGGAATGAAGCGGCAATGAAATTGACATTGATATTGAACAAGGAGAGAAACGATTTGGAGATAGAGAAGAAAGATCAAGATAACAATAACGAGAACGACCTGGACATTACAAATATTGGAAAAGAAACGGAAGGAGGTCAAACACCATTGCAGGATGAAAGGGAGATAGAAGAAGAGTTGTCAGGAGAGACTGAATTAATGAAAGAGATGGAAAATGTGAAGAAGAGAAAGGCTGAGGAGAGAAATGAAAGGAGAGTAAAATTAGTGAAAACAAGCGAAGGGATTTGGAAAAGAGAGGTAGCAACAGTAGAGAAAAGCAAAAGGGACCCTTATTCAGAAAAAGAATGCATAGTGTTGGCAGTTAAGGAGAAACCAAAAATACAAGATAAGAACATGAAGAACCACACCACTGAAATTAAGAAAAACACTCACAACAACACTGGAATAGACAAGGACACAAACAACAACAACATAGAAATTCAAAGTTTTGAATCAATCTTTCCACCAAGTTTTGGAGAAAGAGCGAAGCGCCTTCTCATGACAGGTGTCATGCCACTCTGCCCACCCGGCAGGAGAGATTGGGATCAAGCAGAAACGTACAAATTGACTCTGAAAATGATTTTTGTCTGGCCCCCTAACAACTGGAGATTAATGTCGGCCGACAGAAAGTTACTTGCATGGGAGTTTGCAGCGATGTCATTGGAACGGATGACTGAAGGTGAAATTGATCCGGCGACATCGCGTACCTACCTGCTAGACAAATATAACTTCCTCGCCCTTCCCGGAACAGCAAAACAAAAAAAGGAATCGGGGGAAGAAGCAGTTTCACGGGTCAGGTTCTACTCATATCAAGTTTTAAGGGAGATTGCAGGGGGAAAGAAACCATCAATTGCAGAGGTAATGCATTTAGAAAGTCTAGAGAAGATATGGAAGTTGAATCCGCTTGACCTGTTCCATCTTCAAGACCTTAGAGTTCCGTTGAGACTTTCAAATTAATATATATCTAAATGTGTCAAATTATTATTATAAAAAAAGTGAGAGTATCGAAAAAAAAAACGAAAAAAAAACCCGAAAGATTATGAAGTGAAAATGTGCATCAAAAGTAATAACCATTAAAAGCAAATATGTGTATAAAATATTGTTTAATAAAATTAAGTGTATAATGTATAGAAAAAATTATCTTGTAAAGAAATTAATTCTATAAAACAAATGACGGAGAGCGATATTGGAAAAGAGATGCTCACAAATTCAAAAATTTGTGATTATTGTGAAAATTAATTTAAAAAATTTAATGAGTGTTATAATGAGTGTTATAATATATGAAACAGTGTATTAGATAAAAGTGATTAAGTAATTATTAGATTTTAAGATAAAGTTCTCAATAATGCACTTTAAACCATATAGAAATGTGATTGAAGAGAAAAAAAAACTCTGAAAATTAAATAAGTGTAATAGAATATGAAACAGTGAAGTTATTGAAAGATAACTGAAAGGATGTTGTTGTAAATCAGTGTTGCTTAAATGAAATTTTCAAGTTGCAATGTTTAAAGGTTAAATGTTTTTAACATGTTTAAGTTAAGGATAAAACAGTGAACAATTGAATTTAATTTGGAAGAAGTTTTAAATGAATGTTTGGGTATAATTAATACCTGATGGATTATAGAGAATTCTAAGTACTTTGGGAAATATTTCAGTTGTTATCATAATGAGATAATCTATTAAAATATCACTGTTGTTTCTCTTGTTGCCATATTGTTGTTTAATATGTTCTTAATGTAAATTTGACAGTTTAACAGTTTAAGCTGGTAATTACTTTCAAACTGATGTTTATACTGATAATCCAGGAGGATTATCTGAGACTAAGGAGAGGGAAGTGTTATAATAAGTACCTCACACTAGGCTATATAACATTAACAGCTGAAATTATTTAATTGATAACACATTTGACAAGGGTTCTGTAGGACTTAAAGCATGTAACATGAATAGTTTATCAACAGCTAATCAGGTCTGTTTTCCTTATTGACGGTATAAGTCTAAACCAAATTTTGACAGGGTTGCGAATATTCATTACAACTGGGATAACTACATTATTACGAATTAAGCATGGATTCTTGCTGTACATACATGATGAACTTTACTGTATTTAACATATCCTGTCACCACTCTTACACAGGAGTCTTTGATTCATCTCCAGAGCGCCGATATTTTCTTACAGAACTGGTAAACTTTCGGATGTTGATTCCGTAAGTCAGCAGCAGACATAAAAAGTACACCAAGTCACAGAAATGAACCTCAGTCAAAATAACACTGCCCTGAATCTAGTGATTACGACACTGTGTTCCTTTTGAATATATATATGATTATTAACAGTCAGTCTTTAATCGTTGCTGAACTTGCGGATCTAACTTTTGTGACGGCGAATAAACTTCAGAGTTCTAAGACTAATGGAACGTTTTCATTGGTCAGTTATTCCCTAAATCATAACGATTGGTTGCGAACACTCCGTAAGCTATTTGTTTACACTTACGGAACTAATCCGCCAACTAGTATATATTTGGCGCCTGACTTTAGTCCATGGCTACCCATCCGTAAGAACGGACATGGTTTAAAAGTTGTAGAGCATATACAGTGTCCGCAGAGAGGCGGAAAATCCGTGGAACATTGATAGTTTAATAGTTTTCCGTAAGTTTGGACGGAATTGGATATTATTTATTCATTAGACACATTAAAATCAATGATAATTCCGTAAGTTAGAAAAATCCGTAAGTTCCGAAATTCCGCAAGTCCTATTTATCCTGAATAGCCAGTGTATAACTATTATAACTCATAAACATTAAGACAGTATTCATATATTCGGAACGCTTCCCCACCTCACGAACAGAACCAGCTTATTTTAAATTAACTCGTTTTCATGATGCTTAATTAATCTCATTGAATAAATTACAGTTAACTGTCATTATGTGTGGTCTTATGGTTATTTTCCCAATTTGTGAATTTAAAATTCGCTAAAAGCTATTAAATTGCCGTACAGTACCGGCCCCAAATAGACAGCAGCACACCTAACACGCATTCATCGTTAGCTTTTTCCCTAACAATACCATTCCATGTTAAGAGACGTATGGTCCCCAGGTTAAAGAATGGGTTTGCTCTAAACGAGAAAACAATGGGCGGAACTAAACAGAATAGAATATTGGAAGGGGATCTTAGAATATAAATACTGCATATCACAGACAACGCCAAAGGCAAAATTTAAAGAGCAGGACGTATATCCTTGGGGGTGATTGAACAATTTCCGAATCAATATTGGCTGGGAAATTGAAACCACCCATCTCAAAACTTGCCGAAATATTAAAACAAAGGTAATTTTAGAATTACTATTAACAAAGTACAGCCGCCACACGGCACAAACAACGCTACTGTGATATTGAAAATGAAAAGGGAATGGAAATTTAATTTACAAACTGAAGAAGATAAAAGGCAATGTTAATTTCTCCCGATTAATCGTAAAAACCATCTGTAAATTTAAAAAGAAAGGTTACCAACATGATATTTTACAGCGCTCTGCAGGCCTGGGGATTAACCCATCTAAAGTTGATCATTATGCTTACCTCTTTGCTTGCATGACGGTGGCGGGGGCTTAAGAGTTTATGAAGGTTTATGGTGAATCTTTTCTTTAAAAAAAGTTAAAAGAACCTAGACCTTGATTTGTTTCTTTTATCCCTGTCATGGTGTTCTTGCTGATTTTACTCCAGGAGCTCTGGTCTCGGTAAGATCATTGAGTACCTGCCCTCTTATGTTTTATATGTTTGTGTGCTTTTGCATGCAACATTTTTGAACCGTTGGGTGGGTTGGAGTTATTTCACCAAGACAACTTGTACTTGTTTTGTGATACGAGAACCTTTTGGGGAAAGTGTGAGGTTAGTGCACCCTAGAACATGGTTTAAACCCCAAGTGGCAATTTGTTTTACCACCGACCGTTCCAAGGCGGTATCCCCAAAGGTTCTCTTTTGCGTTAATTGTTTGTGGCGTCCTATTTGAATTGACATACTTATAACAAATACGTATGCGCTCTCTCTCTCTCTCTCTCTCTCTCTCTCTCTCTCTCTCTCTCTCTCTCTCTCTCTCTCTCTCTCTCTCTCTCTCTCTCTCTCTCTCTCTCTCTCTCTCTCTCTCCGTCTCTCTCTATGTCTCTCTCTCTCTCTCTCGCTCGCTCTCTTCTTGACGGTGTGGGTTATTTTCTGAATGTGGAATGTGCATATTTCAACTATTTTTCAAAAATTTGTATTAAACAATATTTAATCATGTTCGAGTTATGCATTGTTAAATGAACTAAGGTAGGTTTAAATTTTATTCTTTTTATCCGGTCTGTGGACTTTAAAAACAAACGTATGTAAATTATATATGGTAAATGGGGAAAGACTATATTACTAGCTATTTAAACTTGCTAATACCTTTAACGAGATTTTTATGGGTTTTTTTTGTAATAACGATAAATTAACGTGAAAGAAAGTCTTTATTTTATCATTTCCTACTGATTTTGAGACAATAAATGCGTTTTGGGGCTTCATGATAGGAAAATATCAACACAACGCAAATGTCAAGAACTAAGCTACTATTCATCGCAAATAAAACACAACGTGCAGAAAAAATCAAAAACAGTTGAACCTTAGCAGCCACCTGCATTCAGCAACCACCTTTCTCAAACAGCCAGTTTGAATATCTCCTAAACTGATATCGTGTTTTAAATTTTACCTTTCTTTAAAAGCCACCTGTTTTAAGCAGCCACTTTTTGTCACTCCCTAGATAGGCTGCTTAATACAGGTTTAACTGTTACGCGTACTGCTTTAAAACCAGATATAATTGGCTCACAATTTTGTGAAGTTTACAAAAATCTTTTTGCTTATTCATCTTTTGTTCGTGTCGTTAAAAACGAACATTAATGATGTAAATATATGTTTTTGGTTGTTTTCATATAACAACAGAGGATACCTTAAAGAGTAATCAAGTAAATTTGTTTGTTTTTCACTAAAATGAAAGATTTGTTTAATTACGCAAGTTATAACAACAACACTATTGTATCATTTATTGTATGATTGTACTACTGTAATAACTGTAATAGAAAATTAGATAATAAACGGGGTTACCCGGATAGGGGCCTCCAAAAAAAAGTTTACAAAAATCGATAAAGTAATGACGGAGAAATAAATTTCAACATTATCTATGGTGAACTTGACGTCAGTCATTCAACATTCGTAATTAATAGAAGTTTATGCATCACAAGCTTACACAACTCCTCTAGTAATGATTTCTGTATATTTTATTACATGAACAGACATATGGACGGACATTACCAACACTATAATACTATGCTATCACTATTGAGGACGAAGAATAGTGTCAAAACAATACGTCAAACGATTTTTCGTACTTGATTATATCTGCTTCTGGTCCCCGCCAATAAAATCGATTTCTGCTCTATGGACCTGCACATTTCTATACCCCAGCTCTATTCACGAAGCCCTGGCGAATTTGTTAAAAGTCTGTTTGTGATAATATTTCACATATTGCCAGGGGAATGATGTAATTCTCCAATAGTGCTTACAGATTTATGCAGATTTTCAGATCTATGGAGTATTTTGCTATAAAACGTAGATCTTCAAGATTTCATCACAAAGTTCCGTATTTAAATCGCGATAAAATATTTATTATCCCTTCTACCGCTTCAGAAATCAAGGGATAGGTGCAGAATTCATTTGGCTTTTAAAATTAGTCGATATTTCTTTCCAAGAGTAAACAAAACTAGCGAAAATGATAACTTCCTGCACAACTGTCAAGTATGAAAAAACTTACCGAGTCTGCGCCTGGATGTGCCGTCCGCTCAAGGATCTGTCGGTTGACGGGTGTGGTCTATGTGCCCAAATCCAAATTAAAGAACTCGGCACTAAGTTGCACAGAACTGATAAAAACGAAGACATTGTAGAACGTATATTAATACGGTCTACTCAAGCCTGTGTGTAACGTTTGTAATAAAGGAAAAACTGATATAAGCATTAAATACTCGAAATTTCCCTTACTTGTGAATTATTTAATACTAGTTTTGTTATGTATAAAACTCTCAGAGAGTTTTTATTATCAACATTATTTATTGCTTATTTATTTCTTCGAGTTACCTGCGTGTTTATTTTTCTCAAATCTTAAGCTTTAAAATTTTTGTAATTTTAAAAATGTTGCTTTTACTTTCTGATTTCATTAATCTATTAAATTTATCAATTGTTGGCCAAACATTTCTTCCTCTATGATCGTTTCTTATATTCGTGTAACAGGGGAATATTAACAAAAAGTGGTATTCGTTTTCTATCATCTTATAATTACAGCATTTAAAGATTCTGTTTTCCCTTGTAAAACCCGTGTACCTTCCAGTTTCAATATTAAAGATACAACTATTATAAAACGAACTGAATGCTTAATGATGAAACAATTTTGTGCTATTTTATTGGTTTTCTCCTCCGGCGCAAATGACATATTTTATTGACCCTAGACTTCGTTAATCTCCGATAATCTGACGACTGATAAGAAGGGCAGATAATTGACAATACTTCGTGAAAGATTAAAACAACACAGCCGTATGCAATTAAAATGGCAGTGACAATTTTCTTCAAACTGAAAAGCAGTGGGAAAATTTGAGATTAAAACAGTATGCAAACTGGCTAAAATATTCAATTAGCATTATTACTCTGGCCAACATGAACAGTGAACTATGCTAATAATATCATAGTAAATAATAGTCCTTACAACAAACATTGCTTATATCAACTTCGAGTGCTGTCCATAATTAATTCCATCTTATATCTTCAATATGAAAAAGATTTATAAAATTTTTATTACTAAACCAAGAAAAAACCGGTTAAACTTATATTAAAAATGCTCGTCGAAAATTAATTACCGAAAAATTACCGATAGATACTGGTCAGATTAAAAAAAATCGTATGTTTTTATAAGAAACTTTTTAAAAAACCTGCCAAATATGACGTCTTGTAGATGGCGCTTATAAGACGGGTCCCCTACTTTTAAGGCTATTTTCCAAGGAAAAAACCGTCTTATAAGCGGGAAAATACGGTAGTCAACGCCGTACACTCTCCCTTTATGAGATGATGAGCAAAGTGCCATATGCTGAAATCGAATTTTTTTAGGAATTATTTATTGTCACCAGTTTACTTCGTGTGCATTTTCTGAATAAATATCGTTTAAAAGGTTTGTATTCGGCGGAGGTTTTCTTTTATTTTGTAACAAAGACCTGTATACATACAGATTTTAACGTTTTGAAAACCACTAGCATTCAGTCAAGGTATGGGTTAAAAACAGAACATAAATTATTAAAGAACAGAACAGTTTATTAGACTTAAACATACAAGCTATTCGTCATAGCTATATATTACATTATCAATTGCAAACAATGAGAATAATAGCATCTTAATGTACATTAAGAACAGAACAGAACAGAACAGAAATTTTATTTCGACTTAAGCTCATCGTCATACATGAAAAATAAATTACATGCAGAGAGATACATACAATTCAAACAAAAGAAAATTACAATCGTTGTGAGAGTGTTCATGTTGGAATAAATACAAACAATTAATTTGATAGGCTGTGTACAACGTTAAAATTTAACGATAGTAGCAAAATAGCTAATCTAAATGTTTATGGCTTCATTCCTTAGTTTAAATGATTAATTAAGTGGTGTTTTGCTTGGAGACTGTAAACTCACTTATATATTAAATAATAATGCGAATACCATCGTTTATTAAAATATGTGTTTCACGTTTAGTACATGTAGATACAAATACAAATACAAAAGTTAAATATACACTCTCCCAAAGTTCTAATTGGTCACTTTTGATCCGTAATTTCTCATTATAAAGTCATTTTACTTAACCCGTTATTTGTAATCAGTTGCCATCAACAGTCGTCAGATTTAAATTTTTATCTTGTAATATTTGACTTTGGAACAGTTTGGAGAGAGTTATCCTAAATTTTGATCAAATGCATTTCGTGCCATTAAATGTCAAGAAACTAGAAAATGGCTCTAAATTGCTTGTTTAGTTTTAACAGGACCCCCCCCCCCTCCCCCCCATTAGTAGAAAAATCATAACAAATAAAATCTTTAGTTATTAATTCGAAGCAGTTTTGTTTATTTAAACCCCCATATTTACACTTCAACTTCGTCCTCTACGATGAAGTCTTATTCATTTAAGGAATTTCCAATGGTAAACAGTGTGACGTAATAATTTAAAAGGCGTGGTTATAGTAGAACCGTTCACAATTTATTGGACGTTGCAATATGTTTTGACGTGTGACGTCGCCCAGCACGCACGTTTTTTCCACGAGTTGCTGCGAAAAAGCGTGTCATCATTCACTTTGTCGTCAATGTTGCTGTTCCAACAGCCATTCAAAAAAGCCGTAATAGCACAAATTCTTTTAATAATTCTTTCTTAAAGAGAGTATTTATGTGTGTAAATATAAGGATTAAATCGATATTTGATGGTTTTCATTTGGGTATGAAAAACAGTTGGATTGTTTAAAGTATGCGTGAAGCCCTTCGGGCATATTCAAATTTTATTCCTACTTTCATTTATGTTTGTTATTACGTCAAGAAACTATTCATCGTTAAACCGAATAATCAAATGTTCGAACATTCAATCTCATCCCTATTTATTTGGTTATTTCTAAAGAGAACAGGTTTTGGTTCAAATAGGCAAAATGATGTAGGTTTAGGAAAGAGCTGACAGTGTCATGGGAAAAAGGGTCACATCATTTAAGAGCCATGGGTAATATTGAAAATGACAAAGTTGGTATGAACTGAAATATTATTTACTTAATAAAACAGACAGAAGGAAATAGCTAATAATGTTATGGCCAAAAAACGAAGAACTTTCGCATAGGTCAAAACGGGACATTTTTGTGGAATTCAATGGTTGAATGCATAGTATAAAACACTTGAAAGACTGTTGGTAATAGTAATATAATAGAACAACGTTTAAGAAAGAACAATGTAAGATTTAAAACAAGAATGTACTAACTAATTATCTATTCAAGGAGTATTTTTTTTAACACAACTCTCACCATTTATGTTCTACAGTTACAAAAATAGGTGCATATATACGCAATGCAAGAGTCAACATCTCTTACCAATTGTACGGAAGGTACGACTTCCGTTGTTTTACCTAACTAATTATCTATTCAATGAAAACTTGATATTAAATAACAAATAAATCTTAAAATTAAGACAATGTACGACCATTTTCGTTTGTATTAATCGTTTAATATTTATTAATACGTTTTTCCAACACAACTCTCATCTTAGAACTACAAACGTACAAACATTTCTGAAATATACCATTGTCCCCTTGCAGTTAAATTCCTAAAGTAAGCACAAATATGGACGTCGCGCTCATGGCAAAACAAAGACAAAACTATGCTTTTCACAACCTTCTTGACATAGTGATGAAACGAAACGTTCATACATTGTAAATATATACAATTGATGACCAACTAGAACTTTGGGTGAGTGTGTTGACACAGCAAATACATTTAACAAGGTCAACATACATAATTTTGCGAAATAAATATTATTATTTGTTTACGGCTTTCCCACTCCAATACTGACCAAATTGAAAGTATAGCAACTTAGTGATTTTATCCACCTTGCCATTCTGCATCATTTCTCAATATTTTATTATCTTTTACCACACCTAACTCGATTTATGGCTATTTTAAGTTGTTTTCCTTTTGCGGACAAAACTCCTACAAGTGATATGGGGCCCGCCACGTGAAAAGATGTCTTCGGCCATATTGTTGACAATTTAGTTGTAACAATATTTGGAAAGAACTTACAATTATTTATTACTTTCTCATAACTATTCGAGATTTTGTTATACATTTTGACAACATAATGTTATTTTTTAACCTCGAAAAGCATAATAAGTAATGTCGCCTGCTCAACTTTATGATGTCGTAACAAAAATTACCTTATCCCTTTACGAAAATGTGTGGCTCGTGGCTCTTTAATTAAATATGGACCCTTGGTTATTTTGACCATTTATACGTAATTCTGCAATAATGTGGTTGCTTGGTCGTTTTGGCATTTTTAGCCAATTTAAGTGACATGTACAAAAACAACGTGTCATTTGAGTGACTTTTAGTTTTCACCCCACCCAGTTTAAATGCCCTTGATTTGCAAAGGCTCGAAGGGATTTTAATGGCATTTGTCCAAAGAAGTAAAATGACGTACCTCGCTTTGTTACACATATGAAGAGTGTAATAGAATTCAATGCGGATAAATTTAAAGTTTATGATCGGTGTAGTTGAAACGGCTTGTTGTCTTAGCCAGTGTCAGCTAGTTGCAAAGACAGGGTGGCTATACCAGCTGACTTTTTGGATGCCGTGCACACACACACACACACACACACACACACACACACACACACACGCACACCCCCCCCCACACACACACACACACAATCACTCGCTTTAGAAGGTTTTTGCTTATTTCTCAGTAATTTTTGGAACGGTTTCGATCAGATAACGAGCACCGTACTCCTGTTAAAAGCATTGTCATCGACATTTAACCTCCATTATCATTTGGCTCTCAAACATTCTAAGAAAAATTTGGTTTGAAAGTGCGAATTTGCATTTGATTGTTTGAGAAAAACGTTAGTTTAAGAAATTAGCAAAAGTCTATCTAAAGCGAGTGATTATGAGTGCACGACATCCATAAAGTCACGTGGTAAAGTCACGTGGTAAAGTCACGTGTTATAGCCACCCTGGAAGAACGCAGTATACAATCACTTGAGCGGACAGAATCTTACGTTTACATCGATGTACTAGTAGTGTTTTAGATCAAGTTTAACTCAGTTAACAACTGTAGACGTTTATTTGAATTATTCCCTGCATTGTTAAAACTTCTTTGTGATTTTTAGAAGGCGTTACTGTGATTCACACAAAGTGTCGACAAATAACTGTATGGCACTTGTATTCTTTAATTATCGTAAAATCTGTGAACTTTGGTTCATAATGTTTGTGTTTACTTAATACAATTTTATGATTTAGATTGAAATTGATCAAACAAAATCTTGTATTTTTTTCAAAGATTATGTGGACTTTAATAAATAAAAGGCACTCGACGTACAATGACATGTGTACTTAACGTACAAAACATGCGTACTTCAACGAACAATGCTTTGCAAACAATGTTTAAACTATTGCGATAAGTCTGGAGAAAACTAGATGTACCTCGCATAGGAACATATGACTAGACCGAATGTATCAGATAAACCTTTTTGTACTAGTGGGGTTGCACAAGTGAATGTCCCTGGGTGAAATTTTAAGATATTTGGACTCTGAATCGAACCTGAACTAAAGTCTACAAACATTTACATAAATGAAAGGTATTAGTAAAAAAATAAGTTAACGTAATGTTTCGGGGGTTCATCACGTTCATATTCTACTCTTGCAAATTTGTCGAAATTCATTTAATACCCTTTCATAACTATTGTTTTATTATCCGGACTAAATAAGAGATGATAGTTATATAGGATACCCGGGCAGATGCAGTTGTTGTAGTTAGTACATTGTTCACTTCTCTTAATGCCCTATATCGTCCGCAAAATTTTATTTTTCGTTTTTATAACATTTGAAATAAGATCCTGACAATAAAACAAGTATAAAATTAAAATAAGTGGAGATAATCAAGTTACTCAGAGCGGTGAAGTTTTATTCCGTTCATTTGTTAACGTGACTAGAGTAAGGCTGTAGTTTCACAGTAAAATATGCATTGCATGAGCGGCGCACAAAACCTTTGTTTTAAACTGTTAGTCAACGGCCGATTTTTTGTAGACTACCAATTGTTGCGTTAGACACAATGCAAATTGGTACACTCGCATGATACCAAAGTGCGTTCGATATATACACACCAATCGTAAAACGGTATTAACAAGTATTTGGGGCAGATTTAAAAAAAGATGATTTGCGCATGCACTATAACAGTTTTTCATCCCATTTAAAATAAGACAATTACGACGATACAAGGAATTGATATCATCTAGAAACTAGAATGTGTCCTCTGACACCCCCATTGCTACAACATTTGTAACAAAGAGCTATAACTCTAGTAAAAATGGTCGCATGAGAAAATCTTTTCTTTACGATCATCTAAACATCCTGCTTAATCATCTGGGCAAGTTTGAAAACAAATCCGCCCGATACTTGAGGAGTTGATGTCACAAGATTTAGGGTACGTACGGACGAGAGCAACTCTAAATGTCTTCCACTTTGTGGGGGCATAAAAATGCAATAAAAATATGGCGGATGATAATGTGGAAAGTTTATTATGACTGTAGTGTGATAATCAAGTTGATGTTAATGATCGATCATATCATCTTTATAGTCGACATCCTCATCCTCATTATTAAACATGTATGATGATGTTGATGGCGCTGGTGGTGACGCTAGTAGTGGTGGTTGTTGTGGTGGACTTGATATTGATTATGTTGATGTCGTTGATGATGATGATGATGATGATGATGATGATGATGATGATGATGATGATAATGACGACGACGACGATGATGATGATGATGATGACGACGACGACGACAAATGTCGAAATTGAAGACTTAGACGATGATGATGATGATCATGATAATGATAATTTCGACAAAATGCGTATCATTCCACGATCCTTAATGAACTGTATGCCCACCTGCAACGCAATTTGTCGATCGCATTTTGTTAATCACCACCTAATTGCGTTGCTATCCTGAAGGATCCTTTGTGAAAAGAATCGTGTTTTCTTTGCTTTATGAAGTTGTTGCTCTTTCTTTCAACATAGCTAAATTTGTGTCTGGTATGTATTTCATATTAACATTCATTTACAAGCGCCAAATGGCGCAATGACCATGTGAATAGTTGTTATTTTCGTGAACCTTGGCTTTATTTGTATAGAATTACTTTTTATTTGCAATAATTTGTATGCGATTTGATTTTTCGTTGATGGTAAATTGTAAAAAACAGACCGAATGTTTTCTTGTGACGTTTCTTGTCTTTTATCAAGATCGTAGACTATGGTTACTTGTCCCTTTATATACCCCTTTTGCCATTTATTTCTCATCATTCCGAACTAATAAGTGTTAGCGTTAGCACTAATGAGACTTTCATGGAAATAAAACTCAAAATCTTATTGTTTCTACTTGGTGTTGTGTTAAAGAAAGCTGAAGGTAAATTATTAACCGTGTTGCCTTTTTTATTTTATTAAATATTTGTTATCAAATTTAAGTTTAGATCATTTGAATTCTTTAGTAAAACTTTTTATGATATCATCTCAATTTTGATACCAAATATTTATTGGTTGACCAAGCTAAATTGGCGATGTTTACAATTATTAATAGAATGTAAACATGGGTTAAGACAAATTACCGCGTTAAAGTACTAATTTGCCAGTTTATTACACATCTCCTCGATAGCAAAATGGTTAACGCGTCCGTCTGGCATAGGCCTAACTTTTTTCGTTACGGGTTCGATTCACACTGACACACGGCTTTTAAGGAAATATTTTAGATGTTTATATTCTCTATAGTTTTATTGCAGTTATTTCAAAGTATTATATGTACGAGTATTTTGCTTCAGTTTATTTTATCGAGGAAATAATTTTTGTGTAAAAAAAAAATAATTGTAAAAAAAACTAAATGCAATGCTACCATTGCATTTCAAATTGACTGCGTCTTTGACCACTCGGCTAATGGGACAAGTATTGGGAGCTTCACGCTTTTTATTAATTAAACAACGATAAAAAATTAATTCATCGTTAACATGTAATGCCACTGTAAACACGCAAATGTAGCATAGCCAATGTACCTTTATCCAATAATAGTCATTAAGAAAACCAGTTAATGTAAAATTACCGAAAACAAAGTGCACAGTTTCTTTTGAAATTGAGTACCGGTATATTATAGTTTTATATGATTTGCTGTAAGACCATAATCTAAGTTTGACTATTTCGTCTGTCGTCAACTTGCTCAACGCTCCGCAGTTTGTTTGTTGTTGTTGTTTTTCTTTTTTTAGGGGGAGGGGGGTGGCTAGGGGGATCTTTTCAGCCAAACCGCCAGAATAAAATCACGATGCGCATTGCGCATGTTGACTGCGCGTGACTGCACGAAGCAAGTTTTTACATAAACAAAATTTATCAACTACAATTAATAGTATTTTATTAGTTTACCATTTTCGACGAAATTTAGCGCATTCTAAGATGAAGATTGAACACACTACACGATTGTCAATACATTTTTCGCATTGTGTCTACTTTTCGTGTGTGATTCGGGGCAAATTCATATAAAATGGTTATAATTCAATTTCAGTATTAAAATAATAAAATAATTACAAGGATTCAAAGATTTGATTCGATGGGCTTTCTTTCTTGCCGTAATACCGAAAAATGACGGCCAACCAACGTCGTATGTAAATAGGGTACATTTCCTAATTTGAAAAAAAAGAAGTTGTAAAAAGACCACAATGCTACAATGTCAGTACATGTATTACTCTAATACATGTAAAATCATTGAAGCACAATTGCCCTATTTGATATTTGACATATTGTGTAGGAAAAACATATCATATAAAACTAAATTAGTGCATATATTAAAAGCATCCAAATCGAAAAGTCTAAGAAAGTGTAAATAATAATACAGTAAAATACATTTTACAATTATGTCTAGCCCTAAATTAATACACAAAGTATTTTCATTCCACTGGTCTTCCCAGTATGCTGGCAGAACAAAATGTTTTTATTCTGCTATTTCTGTCATTCTGCTTACGTCACCGAGTTTAAACCTCTTCTTCAGAAGCGAACTGACGGTATGGTGTCTGCTTCATAGACACACATAGTATTTACATACAACAAACGATTTCAATCAGAAACAACTGTTGCACTGCAGCACTTTACAAGACGCCGACATCGTTTTTAGGACTGCCGCTCCAATAAAAGATGATGTAATTTACAATCAAATTAGGTTTTGCTGTTAATCAAATTTTTGTCGCTGTGGGTTCATTCCACTTGCAGATGTTGAAACAATAACGAAAAAAGTGGCTTAAAGTTAAGCAACCTGAATGCGTGATTAACAATTAACAACGTTCTGTCAATTGTACTTTCCCGCGTTACTTCTCAACGGATGTATCAGTCACCGCTCATCGTGTTTGATGTTTTGGTTGCAGGTCAAAATCTAACTGAAATCGAAATTTGTATTAAACATAACTTTGTCTCAATGCCAATTTTATTGGATTACTTTAGGTGCTCTATGTAACAACTGGGACACCTTCGGAGCGAATGGTATCTCAAATATTAACAATGCTGTTGGAACCAATAATGGTAAGTGAATTAGTTTTATAGTGTCTTTTGGAGTTACATGAAATATTGTTGGACCTTCTACCCGTTTACTAGTATACAGTCAAACCTGTGGTAAAGACCACATGTCAACAAAGACTGCATGTGGATTAATACCACATTGTATTTTTTCCACTGACTAAATTTAAGAAAAACTTCAACTGTAAACATGCATTCCAAGATGACTTTTGGTCCTTAAAGACAAAATTTACTGCACCTGTATTTGTTACAGGTTTATGCCCATAATAGCAGAATTTTGCAGTACATCGTTTGTTAATAATTTAAAAAATCTCATCATCGGTGGATTGGTGAAAAACGACTATTTCTCTTTCAGAAATCAAATATTAGAACATAATACATACGTGCACGCTTCAAAAATGTTCTAATACACCGACAATATAACTTAAATTTCTCTGGAATGAGTCGTAGCGCGCTCTCCAAACTTCAAACATAATAAGACTCATTAAGTTCACTTCTTTTTAATATGAAATTACCATTGTAAATCAGTGATATTTAATAATTGTTTAATGTGGGGGCTGCTCTTTTGCTTGTGACGTAGGTACATCTAACTGAAATTATGCAAGTATAGAACGAAAATGTATTTATTTTGGTTTAATGCAAACAAGCAATCCCTGCACAGCAGATTCCACGTGCGTTCTTTTTTTCAGAATTTTACCCTGTACTTCCCTTGTAGGTTTTGGATATCAAATGCGTTTTTCAAACTGGATCGTGGGCTGCTGTGGCATTGTAGATCAATGGGTGGCTAACTTCAAGCGTGCAAGTGGTGTTAGCAATCAGGATGTCTTTTTTCAAGTTTGGAGGCCCAGCACGGGGTCAGTCTATACACTCGTTGGCCAGAATGCATATACCGTCAGTAAGTAGTATGATAATTGGGGCACGTAAAGAGTGACGTCATATTTTTTGACATTTCAGTTGTTACTTTATTTGGTAAGAACCTACAAATGTGTATTTTTTCTCATATAACTATTTGATTTTGTTACACATTTTGGCAACAATAATGATTTTTACCGCGAAATGCGTAATAAGGAATGCCGACAAAAAACAAATTTTAACCATGAATTACGAAAATTATTTTTTTTAAAAGGTGGTCGACGGCTTTGCCGCATATGAAACACACCAAATTTGTTGGAAATTAGCTGAAAATTGCATATTTTGCAACATTCCTCAATATATACGCCTTTACCGCGTGGGCGAACAGTGTAGATCCGGAGCAGCCGACACGTCCGCGCCATCATATCAGGACACGCACTGTTCGCTATTTGATTTGTTAGGTTATTTTTGACCAATTTGCGACCAGTGCAGATCCTGATCAGACGGCACGAATGTGGGGATGATCCGGATCTACACTGGTCGCACTTGCGTGAACATCTGTATTTATGGTGGAAAGGGTTAAAACACATTTGACCTTAAATTTACGTTTGGCTTTTTGTTCATTTTCACTTCTAGTCCCTAAAAGAAAACAATCATTGTAGATAATTGAGAGCAATCTTGCATATGTTTTAGACAATGTACATTACTTAAAACTTCTAAGTGCACACTTTCAAAATATTATTTTTTTGAACTATTTGATTGAATCATTCCGGTTCGAAGTTTATTTAATTTCAACCCATTTTTGTTTTAGATTAGTGATTAGTGGGAACTTATCAAACAAATGTAATACCAATATTGTCGTGTTTACGTTCTTGTACGTAAATAATTTATGACGTAAGAGTGTAGCATCAACGTGCAACTTAAGCAACGTTATTAATCTGGAAAATAATTTCATTTGATTTTTTCCTAATAATGATAAAATATGCAAAAATTGGGCATTTCTTTTGCACTTACGAATAACATCACAACAACAAAACAAATTTAAATTTGTGCCAGTTAAAAACATGTTGACGGCACTTTCGCGGTCTTCAGTCGTCAAACGTTCCATTGTTATAAAGTGTTGGTGTGAGTTTTAAGCTTGTCCTGTGTCGGTGTACAATGTGAAAAACCAAAACGATTGTAAACAAATCAAATTCGATTGCCGTCAAAGGAATTACGCATAAATAGCGTATACTGCAGTAGATGACATACGCACGGTTTCAAATAACAATATTTTTGGTCGTATTTAACATAATTTCAAAATTTCTTTTAATTCGGATAATTTCGACGGGTTAATGCCAGAAGGTACCAAACGACATTTTTGGTGAAAATGACCTTTTAATATATTTTGATATAGTTTTATGGTATCCACATTCTGTATAAATTTCAAAGTCATATATTAAAATTTGAAAAAGTTATGACGTTAAAACCAAATGGACCAAGTGATAATTGAAGGAATGTTTGTTGCCATAAAGGACCAAATGCATGTCAGTATATGCCAGAAAGAACCAAGTAGGCAGTTGGTACCTTATGGCCATTATTTATATAGCATAGCGAGATAAATATTTATATTCCAGAAAGAACCAAATGACGCTTAGCACCTTTTGGCAACAACTTTTCATTAACATATCATTGAGTTTCTATAGTGGAAGTGTTTATTTGGTACCTTATGGCACTGTTTGCTAATACATGAAAAGGTACAGAAAAGAAAGATAATGTTCTATATCCAATTACACTTGTCCACCAATTAATTATGATAACAAGATCGGCTGTAATCTGTTCACACCTAGATAAATGGAATGTTGTCTAGCATTTAGAGGAAATTTCTGCTAGTTTAAGAATGATGAATCTATGGAAACTGCTGAAAATGTGAGTAACCCATAATTACTATTTTTAAATTTCCATTGTAATTAAAGTGAAGTTATTGATATTTAAATGATAAATGAAATTAATCTGATTTTGTAACTACAAATTAAACTTTTATTGCTTATTTCTTGTTCGTTTGTGTGGAACTTCTATGGCAATTATTACAATGATAATATTAAAAAACTTCTGAAATTATTATGATTTTATTATCTAACATCTTAAATAATGCAACTTTAAAATTAAGATTCTGCTAATCCTGCTATTTCAAGAATAACACGGCTAATATTTCCCATGGGTGTAATAAATGCATGTTTGTTTTGCCAGAATGATGCATGGTCTGATGATGATTTAAACACGTAATGCTGCTTGGGGAAGTACCTACTCGAAAATGGGCAAGAAGAACGACTCCCTACACAAGATGGATAGATACCTGTGGAGTTTATTTATATGCTTCATGAACATTTCTGGTCCTACAGTAAATATTCTGGAACAAATCCAGTAATTGTGCCATACATCAATATACAGAGCTAAGTACTGATCTTATTCTTGAAGTGAAAGAGCCCAGGTTTGGTCCTATAAATGAACACAAAGCACATTACTGGTCATATTTATGAAGACACAGAGCATAGCACAGGCATTAGCTATCAGGACATAGAAACCAGTACTATTCCTATGCATGAATTACATGAGTCTTACTTATCAAATCACAGAACACGCCACTAGTCCTGTACAAGCAGTCTCTCAACCCAGCTCTGGTTCTTATAGGCATAAAACACATCACTGGTGCTGATTAAGGTTGTTGATTCAGTTCCAAATTAGAAGAGACAGTTACACTATGAAACTGGTCTAAAGATCTCAGACACACACTCAGCTTATTTGGTACATACTACTGTACTATATTCTTTAGGGGAATAAACATGTCATCTGTTACATGTGGGACGAAACCCAGGGCAAACGAGGATCTTGTGAATATGCGAAATTCCTTCCAAAGAACACAAAGTCTGTGTTTCATTTAACAGACCTAAACAAAATAGTTTACTATTCTGATTCATGTGGCAGACAGAAACCAGTGTGTTTCTTCATAACACCTGTACGCAATATCAATTGATATCAATTGTACCACAATTAAATTGAATATTCACAAGTTTTTGTTATCAGAACATTCACAGATGGAATGTGATTCGGTCCTTGCATCCATGGAAACAGCAAAGAAAATCACACTCGTCTGTCCCTTTACAGTGGTGTACACTTATCGCATTAGCTCGGAAGAAAAATCCATATGTAACTGTACCAACAAAATACAACCATATTATTGCCTTCAAAGATTGAAGCACAGAAGTGTTGAAAAATCTCAAAACATCCATTACTGGCCAGTGTATAAACTGAATCCGTGTAAAGTGGCTACAACTGTGACACGACAGTCCGAGGTCTGTGCTTGTATTATACATTTGACATCACCAACATTCAGGAAATCAAAGTACAAATGTCAACAAGGAAAGAGGGATAATCCTAAAAGTGGCCAGTGTGATAAAGACCTGCGTCTGTGCTACCTGTCCAAACTTCCAATATTGATTCAGAAGTTAAAGGATCCCATCCGTCTTTGTGAACGGGAAATAATTCCAGAAGAGTTTTATCAACATTATGCTTATTTTCCAATCAGAAAGACTGACAAGCATGTTGTACCAATTGACTCCGAAGCCGAGGATACAGAAGCAGAGTAAAGAATATAGATAGCATACAGGCCTATGTTTGAATGTATGTTTATCTCTAAGTACATTGTCTAAATATTATGCAGTCTACATTTTCAAGTCAGTTGTTTACAAGAAATACTAGTTTAACTGTGTGTAATAGTCCTTCTATGACTGATCTATTTTGCTTTTTGTAATATATAACACATAAAAATGTCATTTCCTATTTACTAGCTCAAATAAAATTAAAATCTGGTTAGTCTTGTTGTTCATTTTGCGTAAAATGACAGAAAACCATTAGGGACCATTCTTTACATGGTTCCTTTTAAGCATAAATATGAAATAAATATGTTTAACAGTTAGAGCCAAAAGGAACCAAATACCTTATATGGTACCTTCTGGAAGAAATTATTGCCTATTTGGATGCATGCCAAAAGGTGTCAAGCATAAAACTAATTAAAATTAGCAGTCATTAATTCAGATAATGACATGTATATTATTTAGATATATAGGACTTGATATATTCTATTACTTTGTGAAGTATCAATATAAACTCAGCAATCCTTGATTTGCCATTCAACTTTGAACTTTAAAACTTGATTTTCTCGAAAACACAAAAATGTCGCTTGGTACCTTCTGGCATTAACCCGTCGATTTGATATTGAGATATTTAAAATTTTGAGGTGTGCTCTTAAAACTTTTGACAGGTGTATAGGCCATTTTAAGCCTTCGTAACTACCCCTTGCTAAACTTCTGTTTTCCGATAATTTTAAAACGTACTGTCTGCATGGACAATAGTCTTGTCCGGTATGGTTTTCCTTAATATCTTTTAAAGTAGTGAAGTTTTTATCGCACACTCGTAAATTTGGTATCGATGGACAGGGGACATTTATGTGCATTTAATGATAAAAGGATTCGGGAATTTGCGTCAGTACTTCCGAAAGAGAAATGTATTGAAATTGTAGACCGGACAAAACTTTTGTCCATTAGTATATTTAATTTATTAATTTTTAATCAGCGTCGGATGGCTCCACAAATGTACCAATCAGTCAGGTGGACAGACAAAACTTTTGTCCATTAGTATATTTAATTTATTAATTTTTAATCAGCGTCGGATGGCTCCACAAATGTACCAATCAGTCAGGTGGACAGGATAACGGTTCAGCCAGGGGATATATTTGGATGGTAAGAATTGTTTCAGTCATTAAAAAAACATTCGATTTTAATTAGATTTTGACCCAGCGGGCACCTGTTGCACTTCACAAGACACCGACCACGTTTTTCGTCATGCGACTGTTAGAACTGCCGCTTCAATCGAAAAACGCTGTATTTTACTTCGAAATTGGGTTTTGATGTTAATCATACTTTTGTCGCTTTGGGTTTATTACCCTTGCGGATGTTAAAACAATAATGAAAGGCGTGGCTTAAAGTAAAGCAACCAAAAAGGCGTGATTAACAATAAACAACGTTCTGTCAATTATTCTTTTCCGCACTACTTCTCAACGAAAATATCAGTCGCCGCGCATCGTGTTTGATGTTTTGGTTGCTAGCCAAAATCTAACTGAAATCGAAATTTGTAGTAGTTTCACTCCAATTATCGTTCAGTTTTACTGAAGATCATTCGGATGCTATGCTTTTATTAATTCTATTTTGTGATGGCACTATCTGAGTGTCTTAGTATTACTGATAAACGAATGATACTATCTATATGCGTCTGCCTTCGAAATATAAATATGATGCCTATTTTTGCTACATAATTATCAGAAAATAATGGATTGTCCGAGTGCTAGATTTACAAAAAGGTTTTACAGTACTGTGAACGTTTAAATTTACAAAATTTGCGTCTATCGTGCGTCCGTCTATCGTGTATCGTGCGTCCGTATAACGTGTATCGTGCGTCCGTCTAACGTGCATCGTGCGTCCGTATATCGTGTATCGTGCATCAAGCGTTTTTAATGTTATCATGCAACGTGAATAATTTACTTGCTTATGCAAATTTATGTGATTATATTTCAACCATTCATCTTATATATTGATAGCGTTTTCAAACTTTTAGAAATCTTGTACTCAAATTATATGAATCGGCAGTATCGTGTATCGTGCGTCTACCGTGTAAAGTGCGTCCGTCTATCGCGCATCGTGCGTCCGTCTATCGTGTATCGTGCGTCCGTATATCGTGTATCGTGCGTTTTGTTTGTAACCTAAAACGTTCACAGTACTGTAGATGTGATATGAATTTAATCGTGTTTATCAAAAACACATTTCAGATATAGACATACACAATCGTAATATTAAAGCTATAAATCATACAGTAAATAGGATTGTCATATTTTGTCGTTACGAGTTAGAGGTATTTTGTTTGACATTGTCTGAGTAGTAAATATAGTGATAAGCTAAAAAGTGTACATATCATTATACATAAAATATATTTAAAATTCATGAAAAGAATACGTGAAATTGTCACAGGGTGAGAAAGAATGACCACCTAGATCGGGACTTGGACCCGGGACCCCTCGCGGGCGAATGCTCTCCCGACTGAGATATCCGAGCCCCTTACACATTTTCTCCCCAGAGAGTGACTAAATTCGTACCGCGACATATTCTTCCCACAAATTAGAAATTCCAGAGGGTTCTGCCGCGGTTCCCCGTTGGGCGCCAAATGTCTCAGGGTAAGGAAGAATTTGCAGTCAGACCGGGACTCGAACCCGGTCTCCCTCGCTTACAGGGCGAGTGTTCGACTGAGCTATCCGGGGCGCTTACACATCTTCACCCCAGGTAGTGACTAGATTTGTACCGCGACAAAAATCAAGTTGCAATACAGCATTAAGATCCCAGCATTTTTATTGAAGGTGGACATCCGGAGCGGATATTATCATGTATGACAGTGGCGGCGGCACTAACCCTAACAATTACATGCAGTCTATGTCGGCCTTGAGTTCAGGACAAACCAAGGACTGGGGGTCAGCACCTGTTGTAAATCAACGAACGTACGCGATCAGGATGGAAGTCAGAGCAAGTACGTTAACGTCTTAGTATTTAAACTCTGCATGTATTCATTAGTTCATACACTTTTCGAGCCATTGTTTTACATGTAGCCATCAAGTATTGTACAATATACACTTCTTAAAGACGATTGGAGTTGTTTCCGATTTCAAATGTTACGAATATTACGTAAGCACCATTTGGATAGTTTACGTCGTTATAAGGATTGTTTGGTTCAAGGAAATGTAAATTGCTTACTCTGTTGACAAGGAGTGCATTTTCTGGATGAATTATGGGTCATAATATATTATTACTATTTAACTATTACTTGATGATCTTTACTATAGTGCAACTAGTCCGGCCCAAAGGGATAATTGGCCCGGCTTTAAATAGAGGTTTATAGCGAATGTTGAGTACCATGTGGCCCGGCTTTATATATAGATCGTTGAGTACTGAACGGGAACCATGTTGTATGTACAACGGTACGGTATTACCCAAGGAAATCTTATTAGTAAGAGGGAAGATGTCAACGTATTTTTATGTTGCTTGATTATGTGGACTTTTATTGTTAAATTATATCGTAGGTTATGCAAAAGTTTTATATTTATATATAAACAAAATATTTACATGACCAAGATGCAATTACATGTAGGTTTAGTCAGATAATTGATTGTTGTGATCTCTCGTGGTAACTTTGAACTGACCCCTCTGGTTTTTACATGATTAGGTAGTGCGAGTGGATATAGTCGTATAGGATTGTTTGCGGTATTGTTATCTACATCTACTAGATAGTTTCATTTTCTAGATCACTGTTGATCGGAAATCTGAGCCAGGCTATAAAAGGGATCGATGAGTTTTATGTTTTCTTTTAAGCGTTAGCGAACGTTAAGTACCAGCTCAAGCTATTTATAATTGAGTATATAAATAGATCTATGTATATATATAGATTATATAAATAGATCGATGAGTTGGCGTTTTCTTTTAATTAAAATATATGCGAATTGAAAGTTTAATGTTGTACGCAGTTATAGAAAGAGAGTACATGTAGTAAGAGACATTGTTCAGATAGTTATTCTTGGCAGATATTGAAGTTTGTGTTCAGTTTACGAATATTGGCGATCCTATGACTTGATTTGGCGCGTGAATATGACCTATATATGATGGTTCTTTGTTTACTGATGTTGAAATTGACAGTTATAGTGGGTTTCTGTTTTACAAGAAGAAGGTGATTTCGTGTCTATAAAGTAAATGATGATTGTATAACCATTTTTGTAGGTCTTTTTCTGTTGTTCAGAATAAATTGGTTTGAGGTGGTATTGCAGTGTGACTCACCCCCACCCCCCTCCCACCCCCAGTCCCCTGGTTTACGGGATCAAGATGCTGTGTCTGAATATAGAAAGTTAGTATAGATTTTCATCCTGAAAGTACCAAAGAAATTGCCATGTACGTGGTAGGACAATTTTGAAAGGTACTGTTGAGTTTATATAGAGCAAATTCATTGTAATGTGGTTAGTGCTATGATAATGTTTAACTTCCAGGTAACTCCTTCGTGAAAATTAAATGTTGGTGTAATTGTCCACAAAGTGCAAGGTCTAACATTATCTTCAGATGCTGTTGATATCGAGAAAACGATATTACAAGGAGGAATGGCTTACAGAGCTCTCAGAGAGTGTCTACTTATGAAAATCTACAATGACAATAATGAATCAAAGCGCTGAAAGCGTTGAAAGACTGGCGCGCTGGTTGAATCGAACTTGCCCTGCACAGATATCATTACTGTAAACATATGAAACTATGTGTGATTTTTTCGTTAAACTTTGTGACAGTTACTATCATCAACATTAGCAAATAATTCAGTATATTCAGGGATTTCAATAGATGCAGGTACTTGTATTTTGATGCAAGGAAATTAGGTATCACTTTTTTCACCTTAGGTTGGGGGTCTTTTTGATGCAGGAGCGTATGATTAGTGGTTAAATTTTGCTAGAATAACGATGATCAGGCTCCGCCACAACTGAGTAGTGTCAACAATGAAATGCACAAGGCTCACAGACCTTAAGAGACTGAAACAGTTACAATCTTAATTTTTACGTCGATCGCAACAATGCATTAACAAAAATATTCGCCAACTTATTTACGGTCTCCCCAGGATTTTTGGAAGGGTTGTCGCTGGACTGTTCGTGGATTTTAGCTCGCGAAACTTTATTTTTTAACTATCATTTTATACAGTTTTATATATGTACCAAAGTTTACTGCAACAACGATATATAGTACATGGATGTTTTTTATCTCTTTAGAGCCAAGAAAGGTACAAAGTTATAAAACATAAATAATGTGAAGCAATGTGTTAACAGTATGTCAACATGTGTTTTTACAATGTCAACTATATACTCTGTATAGTTAGTTTTTCTTCATTGTCCAAAATATCTCACACATATCAAACTCAGTGTTTCATTACAACTGACAGGATCAGGATTAAACATTCAGACGCCTCTTTTTTTCTTGGACCCAAGTGCTGACTGCCTTAATATAATCAAACTTCAGTACATCAGGACCTTCCATGGATATCATTAACAATGAATTTAATGTTGAATTGTTAAGCCTGCTATTAAGCTTTGTCTTCACTCTTGATAAGGTGGAGAAAACCCACTCACAATCTGAGATTAAATAACTTGACGATACCAGTAAACATATAGACAGCTTCATATATATATAAATAATATCATAATAGGTTAACACAAACAGGTATAATAAATTATATAGTGCGCACCTAGAACCTGATTTAAACCCCCAGTAGCAAATTATTTTGCCACTGCTTGTTCCAAGGCGCTAACCCATACGGTTCTCTTTTTTTGTTAAACAATCAACAAACAAATCATTTATTTTCCTCTCTTCTTTTTGCTGCAGGGGGAGGCAGTGTTTTATGAGTGTGGCGATTCCTGATATGCATATTTCCCTTTTTATTATACGAGTAATAGCATGAAATTGACTTATTTTATTTATTTAAGGCAAGTCACAAGGCTAAGTATATATATATATATATATATATATATATATATATATATATATATATATATATATATATATATATATATATATATATATATATATATATATATATATATATATATATATATATATATATATATATATATATAAGACCATTGTCAACTTCTTGCAACCAGGAGTAGACTTTCTTCCACTTAGGATCGACACCTGACTGGATCGAACTGGCTGTTCGAGGTAGCCGGCGTTGATTCAGTGTCTCGGCATGTTGGGGTACCGCGTCCGGCGTCGGAGTAATTTCACGACGTGAAGAGGTTCTTGGCGTCGTCAGAGTCGCTCTTGTAGGGCTATCCGGAATGATCTCGATCTCATTTCTAGGAATTTGAAGTTCAGAATGCCCGATGAAGTTGGCATCAGCCTCACAAGGCCGGTTTCTCTTGAAATAAGATAGAATCGACGAGTCGTCGTTCTTCTGCGCATGCATACTTGAAAATGTGTCCGACAAAAATGAGCTGATTGTTAAGTTCTAACTGCAACTTACTAATAGATTTGTTTAAAACAAATCAATTATCGCGCAATTATTTTCATACATCTATACAGTACAATTTTCGAAAAATTTGTCTTCTAATCACAGAACAAAGAATAACCAAATTATTACTCATGATCGCATCTCATTAAAATCATTGAACATTTATCAAATACACCCGCTGTTAATTGAGAATATCAACAGTCGGCAGAGCCAAAATACGATTAAACGACACCGACAGACTTGCGAATTCTTGCGAGTTATCCGGCTGATAGTAAAGAAATCGAGTGTTATTGGTCAAATCGCCCATTGCTTAACCTTGAATGAGGTGTGTATTGAATTGCGACCAGTTTTCACTATGCAAGACACAGAAAATTATGACAATCATGTCGATTTTAAATAAACGGATGTCGGCGAATTTAACGCTTGTTGGAAATAGATTAAAGCTTGTTAACGGTTGTCGGGCGCCCGGACCGGTCCTTGAAAGCCGAGCAAAATCTCGATCCACAACTGCTCCAACCTAACCAAAATGGCAACCCACGCTATCTTACGCTTGTCACGTGACTGATTTGTTTTTAATCGTTCTTTTAATATCCTTTCATAGTTGTTCGGACAACAACATTACATTGTTTTCTTGTTTTTATTTGTAGCATTATCTTTCAAAGTTCGCATTCCTTCTCGAATATTTGTATTTTCTTAAAATGCACTACTTTTTATGCCACACAACTACGAAATCTTTCAGGCGTAACTTAACTACTCATGTATATCCAGTTGCTTGTTCACTGCCGTAGCTAGTCGTGATATCACTCTACAATTGTTAGCTGGCGTTATTGGCATGGATGCTCCAAAATGACACGGAAACTTACTATCAATCGCTCAGAATTCGTGGAATGGTGTGCTGCATTGTGCTTCACACTTGTGCAGAACATTTCGGCCTGCTCTCGCGGTGACCACAAAACCCCACTTACTTGATACGCTCTCGTGGTCGCAATGATACTCCCGAAGTTCAAGACTGCGCGTCGCAGAGTTCACGGCATCGTTACTTAAGACTTGCGCGCATGCGCGCCAGTCTAAAAATCAGTTACATAGACAAAATTTGAGTGCTCTTAACGATCCTCTAAACTCCTCCTTGTTCGACCATCGATTAAAACGAAAATTATCAAACTAAACAAAATTAACATTCATTTGTGCAAAATTTCATTGAAAGGCATTTTGCCGTTTTTGAAATGTTGATACATTTCTTTTTTATCGATAAAGGTGCAAGGAGGAGTGTAGTAAATCTTAACATGTGAGAAATTATTTTGCATCCTTAATAAATATATATCAACACATATAGTTCTGGCAATTCTTCATCATAATGCATGTTACCATAGCAACCATCCCTTCCACTATTTTCCAGCTAGTTATCATTATATTTAAAAGGAAAACTGTTCAATTCGTTTGTTTTCAAATCATTCACTACATTTACTGCAAACTTGTAAATGTTCAGCAAACAAATTTCATCATAAACCCCAGGCCATACCATTTCCGGTAAATTTCATTTCAAACCGCACTCCTTGTATACAACGCGTTCCACAACTACATGTAATACACAAGCACATCCTTCAACGTTCAATACCCTTTGCCAATAAAAGACAACAATATATTATCACTTAATTCTTTCTTTGTTTAAAAACAATCCATCACCTGTATGAACTCTTACACCCAACATCTAACTTCTTTCAAATGTCGTCCACATATAACACATCTGTGTTATACTTTTCTTGTTTCTTAAATAATGCTTGTAAATCAGCTATGTTCAACGACTTAGTTTGCCAGTCAATCGTGTCATGCAAACGCTAAACATGTAATATTCATAACCTTGTGAAAATGGAAACCACAGCAATCGCCTTTAATATATAGTAAACAATTTTCCCATAAAACAATATTTTATTTGTAAAACCGCATATTCGGCATATAAATATAACTGCTATACATATCTTAATTAATTAAATAAACGTGATAGGAACACAACTGTTACAGTACAACTTTAAACAACAGTAAACATTCTTGATGAAACGCAACCAAACTTGTCCATCCAGCGTTCCTTGATTAGTAAATTTTAATTCAATTATATAAATTATATAAATATGAATAAGACTATTTCTTGTTTCGGCAAACCCATTTATGAACAACACTCTTTGCTTGTAAATGTTTCGCAGACCAGGCCATTTAAAAGAGTTGAATTACTGTTAGGTTCAACCAAGAATATTAACCTACACTAAGCTTTCTAGATTCCTGGTCAACATATATACTGGTAATTGATGTGAGCTCAATTTGCTAATGTCATACAACAGCATTCTAGTTACAAATTATACTTTTAACAATTGGATTTTTACATGGATTAAACACATTAACAAAAATAGTTCATATGCCTACTACTACATGACATTGATTTATTTTACACGAATCACTTATTGCCGGTTTTGTTTCAGACGATAAACCAAACTTCTCAAACCTTCCTACGACTGTCTTGGTGTCATCTGCTGACCCAATAGGAACTTCCGTTTATAAAGTCAGCTTCACAGACATCGACACTTATGACGTCAGCACTCTGTCGGTTTCTATGACTGCTAACTCCAAATACACATTTGACCCTTCGACATGTAAGTCCTGTTATTTTAGATTTCCATCAAGTGATAAGTACTAGTATTAAATCGAATGTTTATGATTAATAATACAAACTACATGTATAATAAGATATTTCACATTCTTGTGTCGTATACATTACCTTCTTACCACATTCTTATGTTGTATGCAATAATACTAAACGAAAGATTCAATTTCATCTTTAAATATCACTTTTTCCTCTTCAGGCTTTGGAAAAGTTTGTTTATTTTCTTATTGTTTCAGACCTTTTGACGACCGCTGCTAGTTTACAGACTTCCGCCGGAAGCACACACAAGCTAGAGTTCAAGGTCGTCGACCAGTGTTCTAATACAGCTACCGCTACGCTAACCGTTTCCATCGTAAATCAGGTTCGCTAGTTTTTGATCTGGGGCACGGCACGGAAAGGTTTCTTTGCTAATCTTTTTGACATTTTAGTTTGGAGAATATTTCGGAAGAAATTGCAATAAACTATTTTTACTCATAAATAATTTATATTTTGTTACTCGATTTTTACAATTTTTCCAATAAATGTTATTTTAACGTAAAATGCTTAAAAAGTAATGTCGTCTGCACATTAATTCCAGAAATGTATTGCGTGTGAGACGGTAGAAAATTCGCCAGCGAGAAATTTTATTAATTAATGCGACAGTATTACTTGTTTTTGCAGCCTCCGGTCATCTGGAATCTTCCGGCCACGACTTACATCAGTGAAGATGCAACGTTAGAGACGTTATTGCATACAATTAACGCCACTGATCCGGAAGGCACATTTGTGACATGCGCTCTAGCGGCGTCTGTACCTGCTACCTACCCGTTTGTTGTCCGTCAGATTCCATCCTCGACAGGTAAATGTACAGCTAAAATATACTACATGTAGAATTTACAAAAAATGTCTCCACTGTTTTCACTGATGCTGTTTTCGTCATTTAAGTTATCTTTAAACACCATTTGATATTCATGAGTTTTTGTCTCCTTCTTCTGAAATAAGGCGTTAATTTCCTTCGAGACGTCCCGATTTTGATTTTAAGCTCAAGTTTAACATCTGTTTATTTCTGTATGGAGGTCTACATAAGGTAAGAAAGAACTCTGAATATTAACTTTGTGTACCGCGGTAAACCCAGTGAAAACGCGCGTACTTACGTACGATGGTCTTAAGTTCAAAACCCGAGCGAGGCACTGGAAATTTCTCAGTAGTATTTCCTATCCTCACAGTACTCGTTCTCTCCCAAGAAGGATATAAGGCATGTTAAAGAACCAGGATGACTCTTCGAACAGAGCTAGGGTATACATGTAACACTCGGATTCACTTATTTAAAACCCGTCCACTTTCATAAATGCAGCTCGTAGATGGTGGGGCAGAACGACTAACCTTTCGCCAAAACATAATGCCCTGGGTTGAAGGTTGAAGGTCGCCATTTCAGCCAATCAGATGCTTGAGATTTAAGACTGGTTTCCATGCTCAGTTTTATAACCTTGGGCACTGGTTCAGCGACAGGATGGTGTTAAAATTGAGATAAAAACAAAAAAATATCTGTACGTGTTAAAATTGTTTTAAACAATAAATAAACAAACAAAACTAGAATTATCACTGAAAGTGATTAAATACCCCCACATGTATGCTTGATAATTGAACTGGGAATGCTTCGAATCAATGGCATAATGTGCCCCACTTTCAATCCAAAGTGTTGTCTTCACAGTAGCCACATATTCAGCAAGTTTCATCACAATATCTCATTTCTTGTAAATTTATTGAGCAGAAATGGTTTAAATATGTTAGTAACAGTGGCCTTTATCTAACTTTTATCTAAGAACTGTGTGCCAAACATTGTTTATGAGAAATAATCCAGAAACCATTTTTTCTATTTTTAGTAACAGTGACCTTGACCCCATCAGGCCCAATTTCAATAACAAGTTTCGTCTTCACAGACACTACCTATATAGCAATTTTCATCAAAATATCTCATTCTGAACCAAAGTTATTGAGCATACAGTTTATTTTCTATTTTTAGTAACAGTGACCTTGACCCCAAAGGCCTTGAATCCCAAAAGTCATCTTCACAAAAACCATCAATACACCAAATTTCATTTAAGAATCTCATTCCAAGCTATAGTTACTGAGTGGAAACGAAGTTTTGAAGTTTAAATAACAGTGACCTTGACCTTGAACCCACAGGCCGCAAAGTCAAACCTAAACTTTATCTTGTTATGTTACATCTGTGTCCCAAAAAATAATTAAATCTATGAAGTATTTCATGAGTTATAGTCCAGAAACAATTTTTCTTTTTTAAGTTACAGTGACCTTGACACTGACCCCTCAGGCCCCAAAGTCGAACTCGACCTGTATCTTCTGATATTACATATATGTACCAAAAAAGGATTTAATCTGTGAAGTTTTTCATGAGTTATTATCTGGAAACCCTTTTTCTATTTTTAGTAATACTGACCTTGACATTGACCCCACCAGCCCCAAAGTCGAACTTGACCTGTATCTTGTAAAGTTACATCTATTTACCAAACAAGGATTAAATCTGTGAAGTGTTTCATGAGTTATCATCCGGAAACCATTTTTCTATTTTTAGTAACAGTGACCTTGACACTGATCCCACCAGCCCCAAAATCGAACTTGACCTGTATCTTATGACGATATATCTGTGTACCAAAAATTATTTAATTCTGTCAAGCCTTTCATGAGTTATCATCTGGAAACGAAGAATCCGACCGACCGACCGACCGACCGACAGACCGACCGACAGACCGACCGACCGACCGACAAGCTCACTCCTATATACCCCCTCAAACTTCGTTTGTGGGGGTATAACAATAGCAAGAACGATGTAGAAAACATAGGGCAAAGTACAGTTAAATCCCTCATTCAGATCACCCAAAATTTCTACAAATTTCGATTTCAGTTAGATTTTGGCTTGCAACCAAAAACATCAAACACGATGTACGCGACAGATATTTTCGTTGGGAAGTAGCGCGGGAAAGTATAATTGACAGAACGTTTTTTATAGCCTTCAGGTTGCTTTACTTTAAGCCACGCCTTTGTTTTTGTTTCAACATCCACAAGGGGAATGAACCCACAGCGACAAAAAATGATTGACAGCAAAACTTAATTTGGAAGTAAAATACAACATCTTTTGATTAGAGCAGCAGTTCTAACCGTCGTGTCATGACAAAAAAACGTGGTCGGCGTCTTGTGAAGTGCTGCAGTGCAACAGGTTGTTACGAAGGTTGCTTGCTGGGTCAAAATCTAGTTTAAATCGAAATTTATAAAAACAGTCTCGAAAATTGTCTCGCAGTGACTTCGGTATTTCATTTACTTAGAATTATGATCAATGAATATTAACACAAGTAACGGCATTGTTCAATTAGTTTTATTGTTAAACATATTGCAGCTTTTGGGATATACTCCAAAGCCAATCCCGGGTTCAGCTATTCCACGAAGAGTCAGTATGCGTTAAGCATAGACTGTACCGATGGAATCGACAAAGATACAGATACCTTCACTGTCTACCTGATCCAGAATACACTACCAGTGTTTATAAATTTACAGAGTAGGTACTATTCAATAATGATAATTAGAATTTTAGAATTTATTTCCAACATAAGTAGCGAAGCTATTTAAGACTGACTTAACAATCACATGGTTATAAACGAGCATTACTGTCTGTACCCTTGTCCTTAATTCACATATGGGGCGCGCCACGGTATAAGATCTTTTATCCATTTTAGAAGGCCTCATTGAAAATAAGCAATTTCTTCATTTGACTAACTTTTATACTTGCAAATATTGTATTTGTTTGTATTCATTTTGTTGTCATAGATTTTGTCTTAATGAGTTACCTTCTTAAAATAAAGAGATTATTATTATTATTATTATTATTATTATTATTATTATTATTATTATAAGGTACCTTCGGTCATATTTTGTGACATTTTAGTTGTTACTAGATCTAGAAAGAGCTTTCAACTTTCTTGAAATTTCTCATAACTAAAAAATGCTTTTCTTACAAATTTTGACCATAAAATCATATTTTTTTCACGCGAAATTCATAATTATTAATGTCGTCTGCTCAACTATATTACGTCATTTCAAGGATTGACGTCAACTGTTCGAATGTACCTTTTCCTATGACGCGCCCCATATAATCCGCGAGTGATGTATTCGAGAAGATCTAATGGCTAAATGTTATTATTACCGCTCGGGCCTGGAATAACGCCCGAAAGGCTGCCAGGGTCGTTCTACACCAGAAATATAATAGTCATCACAAAATATGCATCCGCAGGGGGCCGGGCTTTATCATCATCATCATCGTCATCATCATCATCATCATCATCATCATTATCATCATCATCATCATCATCATCGTCCTTATCATCATCGACGTCGTCGTCATCATCATCAGCATCATCGTCATAATCATCATTATCACCATCATCATCACCGTCATCATCATTATTATCGTCTTCGTCATCGTCATCACTATCCTCGCCATCATCATCATCATCATCATCATCATTAATCATTATAATTATAATAATCACTTTTACCACTTTTTACCACCACAATTATTGTTTTCATCATCAAAATCATCATCTTCAGTTGAACTGGTAAGCGCTTTACTATCTTTCGATCAAGACTTTCACGTTTTGTAAAGCAATGTAGATTTTAACTTTTGAATAATGTTCGTGAAGTTGGCCGCCTAGCAGCCTAGCTCCGTTAAGATCTTGGCAACCCTTGTGTAGTTGTCAGGGAGATTGCTCTTCATTATTATCTCGCTGAATTCGTTAAATTGACTTGCGAAAAAAATGTATCCCTGCCATTGTTTTCTTGTTGATTAGACTCCAGGTGCTTTGATCTCAATGCTGTATTGAGTACCCGCCCGTTTTGCTTGACAATGCCATTAGATTCGTATGTTTTATACGTGTGTGTTCTTTTGCCTGCAACATTGTTGAGTGGGTGGGTTGAAAATAATTCACCAGGACAATTTGTACTTGTGTGTTAATATAAGAACCAGTTTGGGGAAAGAGTGAGGTTTATACACCATAGAACCTAGAACCCAGAAGCGGCAACTTGTTTGCCTGACCGTTCCAATGCGGTTACTCCTCTGGTTCGGGTTTGCGTTAATTGCTTGTTTAAAATGGATCTATTCATAAACCCATACTCTCTTTTCCCTTTGCATTTTTGTCCAAGGTAATAAAACTGAGCAAGGAAACCAGTCTCAAATCTCAAGCATCTGATTGGCTGAAATGGCGACCAGTCGCCATTTCAGCCAATCAGATGCTTGAGATTTGAGACTGGTTTCCAATCTCGGCTTTATAACCTTCAGCCTTTGTCTGTGTGCGCAGGCTTTGTTTGCTAAGTGTGGCTCTACCTCATATGCATACTTTTCACCTTTTCTACTTAAAGTTTTATTGTAAATTTTAACTGCGAAAATATAATCATTTAAATGTTTACTTCTATACGTTTAATTTTGCAAAAATTTAATTGGTGCATATCATGTTTTGAAAATAAAACGTCCATAGTGACTGGTGACCACATATTGTGTTTTGTAGATGCCACGAGTATTTCATCCACGACAGGTCTCGGGGACAGTGTTTTCACGGTTTTAGTCAACGACACGGATGACTTGACTTACACGATGACATGTGGGACTACAACCTGTCCGTTCGTCATGTTTGATTGTAATTACACATTTGATACTAACTTTACATATATGTCATGCGCAGCGCAGTAATAGTATGTATTATGTGTGTATCATCAGTGTGCACGACTTTAAAATAGCCATACATGTACAATATATACTATATTTTGATATAAAGGGAGGTTATTTCAAATGGTTGGAATTTCTAGCGTTGTTTTTCGAGGACTAATAGTTTTAATTATGAATGTTTTGTGATTTAACACAAGAATTGGATACATTGATTTCATTCTGATAATTGTGATTTTGTTTTTGAAATCACTGACTTCTTTCTGAAACGTATTTTATAGAAAAGGGAGATAACTAGGTTGTAACTGCAGATTTTCAAGAACATATTCTTTGCAATGATAAAGGAAATGCACATTTCTTCAAAGAAAGGAGTTTGATTTTTCGTATTCTAATTTTACAAAATTATAATACGGAAAGTCTATACCTTTTTGTTAAGTATATATTATAATATAATATTATTTTGATAACAGTAAAATTGTTTAATACTGGTATATTCCTTTAATATACTTTATTAATGGCATTTTATTAATTACATGTAACTAAATGTCCATAGTTACTGTAACTTGATTTAAAGTACTAGAATAAAGGGATGAGATGCCAACTCTGATTTTAAGGTGTTATGGAAGTCGTCATGCAACATATATGTATAGATGAAAAGGCCCGGGAACTTTGCAAGTCACCGAACACGACAAATATGTGAATATTGCAGGCTCGGTTCGATTGAGCCTGTTCATGGGCAGTAATGAAAATGGATTTTACATCCCACGCCGCCTAGAGCAGATAAAGAGCAAATAAAATGTTTCAAATTAATTTCCTGGCCAATATTTTATGCTGACCTGACTTTGTTTCACTTTAAATCGCGTCCTTTTTAAGAACTCATTATCATTAATGCTTTTTCCCTATATTATTTTCGCCAGCTGGAGCAATATATGTTACCGCGGACTTGTCAACGCAAACAGTCGTCGGATACGACCTTCAGATCACTGTGTCAGATGGCAGAAATACGGTCGGGCCTAAAACCCTGACCGTTACGATTGCTGGTTGGTTATAAGCAGTTTTAAAGACGACTGGGGTTGTTTCTATTTTCACAAGGTTATGAATTTTACTTGTTCACCGTCTTAATGACACTCAAAATTGGCAAAATTGGCAAACTCAGTCGTTGAACAGAATGGATTCATACATATTATTTAAGAAGAGAAGAAGATTGTCCTTTGCCAATATCTAAGCCAATTTAATTTTTTCTTAAAACGTATCAACCATTAAAATGACGTAAAATATGCAAACGGTGCTCCTGTACAATTTATAATATGTGAATTTGGAAACAACCGCATTCGTCTTTAAATAAATACTATATTGGTAGTATTATGAGCTATTTCATAGCGTCTTTGGTACATTACCTTTATATTTGTAAAGAATACACGAAACTCGCAATTTATTTATTAATCTTGAGTTTATTAAGATTAATTAATATCTCATTGGATTCTCTCTTTTTTCTTTTCAGTTTATGACGATTCAAACTAGAATTGTTCCATCCTTTATTAACGCTTTTTACGAATCAAAATTTGTTTTGTACTTTTAACAGATATCTTTGAATGCAGTAGTAATGAACTGGCATCAAATATATGAAGTTACATAATACAAGCACATAGGCGGATCCAGAGCTGGTTCAGTAGGGTTGCTAGAACCGCCTTATTGAACAAAAATATTAAATTTCCATGGGGACTTTGGCCAGAAAGTTTGAAATTATCATGTTTCTACCCTTAGACTGTCTCAAACGAACGCCTTTTTTGGAAATCTTGCATCCGACCTTGACGTATGCATGTGTATGTACGTATTGGCTGATCGTGTTTTTTTTTTGTTTTTTTGTGGGTTTTTTTTTGGGGGGGGGGGGTTGTATGGGGGGGTAGTGGGTGCGTGGATGCATTTATCTCGGAAATAATTTCAACAACATAGTAACCATGTACAACTGTTTAATATTTGGCATAATATGGCCTGGCAGTCGACAATAATCATCAATGTTCAAGTTTGATCAAAGTTCAATGTTAAGTTAAACAATAATCAATCAAATGTTTATCCAATAATTAATCAATCAAATCAATAATCATTTATCATCAATCAAATCAATTATCAATTAAATGTCAATTAAATCAAATACCAATCAAACGTCAATAAAATCAATTATCAATAAAATAAATAATCAATCAAATGTTAATAAATCCAATTTTCATGGATTAAATGTCAAAAATTTTCTGCATTCATCAATCAACATGTCAGTGCCATAGGGACCAATTGTACAAACGGAAACAAATTCATCGTATATCTGTTGGAGATTCCAAACAGTATATGTGGAAATAAGTGCACAGACAATTATAACAAATTGTAATTTATCACTGAAGATAAGTTCAAGTTCATATTCTCATGGATTAAGTGTTAAAAATTTCTGCTTTTGCTTTCATCATAATTTGTATTATTATTATTAATATTATTACTTTTGTGAACAAAAACCGGTAAATTTTCTATGAACATGACGAAAAAGTCTATTATGCACAGATCAAACATTCTGTCGACTGCCTGACGTGGTGTGGTGTCGACCGTCTGTCGTGATGGGGGTCTTAACACGCATCAAGAACCGGAGAAACCAGATTGGCTTGATACGGGTGTCGCTGATTTTATAAATTGTCTATTGTCCATTAGCATGACGAAAAAGTCTATTGTGCATAGCATATAACATTCTGCCAACTGCCTGACGTGGTGTGGTGTCAACCGCCTGTCGTGATGGGGGTCTTAACACACATCAAGAACCGGAGAAACCAGATTGGCTTGATACGGGTGTCGCTGATTTTGTGAATTGTCAAATTTTCCATGAACACGACGAAACGTCTATTATGCACAGCATCAAATATTCTGTCGACTGTCTGACGTGGTGTGGTGTCGACCGCCTGACATAAGGGGGGATCGTAACACAAAACAGGAACCGGAGAAACAAGATTGGCTTGATACAGGAGACGCTAATTTTGTGAATCTGAAAAATACAGAAAAAAAGGAGAGCAGACATATTCACTCAAACAATGAATTAAGGGTGGGTGAGTGGGTGCCGTTTTCGTTCCTAGCTTACATGTGCTGATGACGTCAAAGAATACATCATCAAAAGATAACTCCAAATGTATTACTAAATCATTCATCATGATTTATGTCCTTTTGTTAAAGCATCAATATTTATTTATTCCTTCTATAAATGGCATTATCGTCTATAGCCGATAATGCTTATTTTCTCGGAAATAAATTCAACAACATAGTAACCATGTACAACTGTTTAATATCTGGCATAATATGGCCTGGCAGTCGACAATAATCATCGATGTTCAAGTTTGATCAAAGTTCAATGTTAAGTTAAACAATAATCAATCAAATGTTAATCCAATAATTAATCAATCAAATCAATAATCGACCAAATCAATAATCAATTATCATCAATCAAATCAATTATCAATCAAATCAATTATCAATTAAATGTCAATTAAATCAAATACCAATCAAACGTCAATAAAATCAATTATCAATAAAATAAATAATCAATCAAATGTTAATCAATCCAATTTTCATGGATTAAATGTCAAAAATTTTCTGCCAATGAGCGCCAGTTGTGCTCACGTCAACAATACAAATTTTTGACATGACTTTCAAAATGGTGTTCAAATGCCAGAAATTTAAATAAACTTTCAATACTGCCAGGCTTAATAAACAATTTATACGGTCGGGTACATGTATAGAATTCGGGCTCATTTGTAATGATTCCAGAGCAGATTGAATTGTTAAATATATGTCATTTCGACAAGCGATAAATGTACACCATCGGGTAAAAACAGACCAATGGAATGCAAATTTGTCGTTTGAAATCCGAGTGTTTGGCCTTATACCCAAAACCAAATCATTTATCCATCACATGATCAGAGGTCAATCAAATTAGTTATCAGTCAATCAATCACCTAAACAATCAATTCATCAATATTGACTTGTAATCAACAAGTCCAGGGTCGTAAGTACCAATTGTACAAACGACAAAAATAAATAAATAAATAAAATTAAATCAATCAATCAAGCATCAATCAATCAATTCAATACTGACTTGTAATCAACAAGTCCAAGGCCGTAAGTTCCAATTGTACGAACAACAAAATAAAACTGTTGGTGATTCCAAATATAATTTTTTTTTTAATCTAATCAAATAAAATTAAAATAAATCAAACCAAATCAAATCAAATATGATCGAAACAAATCAATCCATATTGACTTGTTATCAACAAGTTCATGGCCGTAAGTACCAATTGTACAAACGACACAAAAATAAACTTAAAGAATCAAATATTGATCAATCATTCATTCAAATCAAATAAAACGACAGTTAATGTTGACTAAACATATCATTATATAAATTGTTTAAAGCGATGTGCCTCATAATTGGACTAAGTCACTAAGTGCCGCACTCTCTGTATCTTCTTAAAAATCATCTGTCTGTGGCATTATAAATTGTATCTTTATGCCCATTAACTTAATGTTAAAAAGGGGTGATTTTAACGGGTTATTTACTTCGTCTTCAAATATGTCCAAAATGCCTGCGGAACTAGCCGTGCATCCGCATCTAGGGCCAATTGACAAAAAGTTTCATATTGCATCAAATTATTATTAACACTGGAACATGTACAGCCTTAATAAGAAAAATAAACTGTCATGACCAAATACAGATGGACGAAAGGGTTATAAGGATTATAACTCGCTCCGGATTTCGAGATAATTATCTGTACAAAGCCCATGATTTCTCTATTAAAAACATATTTCAGTTGGCAAAACCTTTCTTTCTACTTATAACATGCAAATGCAATTGACGCCTTTCTGTTATTTCTGACAGAATCTCGCTGTGCACCATATCTGCAGCCACTGCAGGAAGGACCAAGGTCCCTCAAAGTATACACCACGGCCAAAGTAGAAGTAACCTGCACTATCATTAAAAACTGAAGGTCGCTGTTAGTCAACCATTCGTATTCTAACAGTCAATGCGAATGTCCGTCGGTCAGCCGGACATGTCCGGTAATTTTGCTTGTTGACCGACGAAAACTTCTGTTATTGTCGGGCACAATGTCCGGTACAAAACAACATCTAGCACCGTTTCATTTTTGGAAAATTTACTTTCAGTTTCATGTCCAGTGCTATTTTTTAACTGAAATATCATGATTTTCCTGCACGCTTTTATCCGTGTGTCACTAAATGTAAACCCCAGTGCGTGACGTTTCCGGAAATATTCGAAAAGCTTTCGGGTCAAGGTCGCTATAATTCCCATAATTCAAATCGCCGTAGTAAACAATCATGGCGGACAGCATTAGACGAACTGATAAAAATATTTAATCTTTTTGATCTGCCGATGATTTCATTGAAGAATTACGGAAGCAGATAGATTAAGGTTTCGGCTTAAGTCTTAAGATGCACTCTTGATACGATGTAAATGCAAAATCATTGAATTATGACGCAAGGAGATTACGATCTCGGACTTTTGTAAGGACAAATGAATAAAAAAAAAAGCACGTATCAAATTATTAATCTCTGCTTTGGTGGTAGTGATAAAACTTTTACCATCATTGAAGGGTTATGAATTAATTTGATTATGTGTTAATTGCAACACTATCATGAAAATAAAACTCTCTAGATGACTTTGGCACATTTGAAAAAGAGGTTGGTTTTATGGCTTTAAGAAGTGGTAGGTAAGAAAATTTTATATAAGACATATTTTTTCAAGCATGGGCATAAGCAAATGTACAATATCAATACATTTAATAACCTTTCGGCATTACACAAGGTACTTGGTTACAGTTGTTATTATTTAAAAATCTAAAATATATGAAAATAATATGTTAAAATATCTATTACTTAAAGCTAGATAAAGTAAATACATATATTTATAATACAACTGCAATTTAAATAAATATTTTATGTCGATGGCACAAAATACAGTCGACAAAGTTGCGACTGGCAAAAATTTGTTGCGACTGGTAAAATTTTGGTGTTTACCTGTCGCAATGTCCTGTGAAGGGAAAAAAGTTTTCGCGTAGACTGTTCTAACATTACAAAACATCGTTATATCGAGTGAGAAACAGCCTACTCATTTCGATGTTGATGTGGGGTTTTTTTGTTTGTTTTTTTAATCTACCCTAAAGTTACTTAATTTATTCGATGTTAATGTTGTTGTTTTTTTAATCTACTCTAAAGAACACGTAATTTATTTTATCCTATGGAATTCAAATCTCCCTTAACTTAGATTTATTCCAGACACAAAGGCTCAGCAGGGAACTCATCTGAAAGGCAAAAACATTCATCTTGAACTATTGCCGTATAAATGCCCTGTGAAATGAATGCCCTGTGAAATGAAATCATCCAAAATTTGACCAGTCTTTTTTTTCTTACATATATGATTGCCATAACCAACTCAAGAAATTAGAAAACAGTTTGAAAATTGAGCAACTTGAATTGAAGAAATGTTCATTGAGATGTACTTAACAATGAAATATAGAACACCTAGCTGAATGCCTAATAAATCAATATCCCGTGGGTGAATGGGATAACGCCTGAATATGTACCGCATCATCAAAATCCGAGTAACCTTTATCGATTCTGAGTAAATTAAAACATTTACACTAGTCGAACCTAAGCTTACGACCACCTGTAAATAAAGACGACCTGTTGATAATTTGTCCAATCAATAATAAATTCACCTGCAAACAAAGAACACACACCTTCAACAAATTAAATGTATGACGTTTGTGTAATTAATGTGAAACCGCCTGTGCGTTTTTGGAGCTAGACCAATAGATGAGACTTGATTTTGTTGTTGTTGTTGTTGTTGTTTTTTGACAAACAGTCCTAACATATTTTTTCCGCCTCAACCTCCAGAGTTTTAACTAACAATAGATTCATGACCTTTAACAGTTTTCAAATCTTACATTCAATCGGTGCACTTGACCTAGAGTATCCTGGAGGAAACCCGTTTTCAAAACCACTTTTTATAATTAATATTATTTTTCAGAATTTTGTTTATGTAGGGTACTGATCAAAGTACCTTCTTAATGCATCGCCTTAACTTGGAGTTTAACCTGTTACAAAACCATGATATAATTGCCAGCGGTAACAGGAACATTTAATTTGCTAATATTTAAGGGAGAGAACAGCTTTCAAAAAATTGGTGCGTTATGTCCCGTGATCCAGAGACGACGTTACTGGGTGTGCCGCTCTGCAAAAATATGGATGCATAAATGCATGAGCATACATACAAAAGGGTTTCAAAGCAGCCATCTTTATAATTAAAGTTATAACAATAAGATGGACATTCAGATTTACATGGCTAGCAGTAAACAGACTACAATTTTTCTATAAATCATTAAATGGCCGTCATAATTCGACCATGACATTGAAGGCTCATTAGCCATGCACAGACGAATATCATACTGGTAACAACTGCCTAAAGGATTCGATTCAGAAGCCCCTCTCATAATTACATGTACATGTAGCATAATTTAAGATCTCCGAGGCCCTACCCTGGTGTTTTTTGTATGTAAATCAGCACATAATTTATAAATGCTTATATGTCCATATATGCCTGCCTAAATTTAGATTTTCTTGACTTTTGAAAATTAACGTGTCGTTAGTAAGTTGAAAATGACTGCGTCTTTTAATTTTGAACTTAACATTTTAAAAGAAGTGTTAGATCTAAATTTACATAATTTTCGCCTAGGTCAGGATGGATTCGAACCCTGGAACCCTGATTTTGAAGGCAAAAGCCTAAACCAGTGCACTATTGTCTCCAAGAATTTAATAATAATAATAAGGCTAGAATGCAGTTTACCGGTACGGATGTTTACATAGAGCTCGCATAATAATTGTATATTAATAATTTAATGCAAGCGGGGGTGTGGGGGCAGCAGCCCCCATTAACCACTATATTCTGAACTAACTGTTAAATGAATAAATGAATTATAATGCAGGCGGAGTTATGGGGCGACAACGACAAATTTTACGTACCGGTGAACTGCAGGTGTCCCAATAATTATAATAATATCGTCAAAGGTCCAAGAATCGTTCCCGTCCTTCGATCGTGCCATTTTTGTTTTTATCTCGTATCTCGCGAGAATTCCGGTGCGCATGCTGTTACCGTGAGAAAAATTTTTACTACGACTGCTTACGTCAAATTTTACTACGACCGAAAAAAATGAGACAGAAACAGGTAAGCGAGCTAAATTTAGCCAAAAACCAACAAAATTCAATAAATTTTCTTAATACCTTTTATGTGACCCCTTTTATCCCCTTTTTAATCACAACACATTGTTTTTTTTGTTGTTGTTTTTACTACCGTCCGCTAGTGTTTACAATCTTCAATGAAGGTCACGTGATAATACAGGAATGTATAAGGCCAACAGAATTTTGTTACATGGTTTATCAAGAGATGTCCTTATATCTAAAATGAGAGAAATATGAAAAATATGTAACCCAAATATATATTTTACCTTAAGAATTGATCTACATTAGATTTATTAACAGCAGATAGGCCAAATAAATTGGTAGTTTGGTTGTTAATTTTTTTTTATATGCATAATTCATGCATTATGAATAAAATGTTTGTAAAAACCCACAATAATGAAGCAAATAACAAAATCTAAACCATATAAAGAAATTAAGTAAATCAGTTACCAAAATATCACAATTAACAAACATTTCAGCAGTTTAAATAGTTAAAAAAAACTTACCTGGCGTTTTGGAAACCTATTTTACAGTTTATGATCATTTGTGTGTTGGAAACTAACAATAAAACTTTGCTTGGCCTAATTGTAATACAGCATCTATGACGTAACGATCGAAGGACCGGATGCAATATGGCGTCTGCTATGACAGTGTGATTTGAAAAATGTGAACTTTTATTTGAAAATGTGTGTAAACAAAATAGATTTTGAAGGGAAAAAAGGAAGGATAAAAAACTCTTTTAAGGTAAGAGTTTATTATTTTAATTTCTTGCATTTTGATCGAACTTTACCGATAAGAAATGCTATAGTAACGGCCCATGGACCTTCGAGGATAATAATAATAATAATAATAATAATAATAATAATAATAATATTAAAGAACCTTTCTCACCTGATATCGGCACCCCTTGGGACTTCATGTAGATTCTTAGTAGGTTTGGCCTCTATCTGCAAGGGGGACCAGCACTTGCAGGACACCGAAGGCTAGCGACTGCAACTTCCTGTGTCGATGGAAAATAACAGCTGTGCCCCAAGCACGGTCAACTAAAAATGGCTGCGCCGAAATTCCAAAGCTTGGCGAGGATTGCATCAACGTTTTCTGTGCGACCGGCACTGCATACATCAAAGAGAAATTCGGCAGTGGCCCGTGTGGCTAATTCCCATCCATAGTCCTTACGATCCACTGCACAGCCGGTGTCGAGGTTCTAAGCGTGGAGTTCCCAACGCTTTGACCGGCACTTGAGCATCGTTTGCGATCCACCCGTAATTCGTTAGATTTTTTTGTCGATCGCAGCTTTTTTTCGACCAAAACTGCTAAAAGTGTCAGTGTTCTTTCATTTCCTTACTCCTTTCCTCGCATTCTTGAGAAATTTTGCTGATGTAACTGGATATATTTTAGTCAGTAAATTTTGACGTTTTTGTTCCTAGCTTACATGTGCTGATGACGTCAAAGAATACGTCATCAAAAGATAACTCCAAATGTATTACTAAATCATTCATCATGATTTACGTCCCTTTGTTAAAGCATCAATATTTATTTATTCCTTCTATAAATGGCATTATCGTCTATAGCCGATAATGCTTAATATAACATAAAATTATTGAAAATGGAGATGAACATCACATTATATGAAAGACCGCTTGCCAGTTTAATCTGTTCTGCTCATCTTTATGATTTCATCTTAAGTAACGATGTCAAACTGAAGCTGAGTTTAGAAGAGAGAATAAAATTAAGTTATTTCTACATTGAATCTCCAGAGTTTATCATGTAAATCCATTGCTCATTTTAACTTTGTGCGTTCAGATCTCAACGACCCTGTGATTATCAACAACTTGCCCACCAGCGTCAACGTCGCTGAGAATACCGTGGTCGGCACATCCGTGTTTGCTGTATCGATTACGGATCTAGACGTCGGACAATCCCATACGTACTCTATGACGTCATCTCCAAGTAGTGGCCTCACCTACTTTAGCATTAATTCTACAAGTATGTGATCTCTTTATTCGTTTGTGATGTTAATTTGTTTGTTAATAGATGTAGGATGTAATCATGGTGTTATACATCTATACATGTATCAAGCTCGTAGCGTATATAATACTTGGCTAAATCCACTTGGTTTTCCTCAGAAAGCACCAGGACCCAAGATCGTAAAACTGAGATTGGAGACTGGACTCCAATCTCAGTTTTATGAATTTAGACCCAGACTGTCACACTGTTTTCAAAACATTTCCGCGGGAACATGACCCCGGACTTCACTAGCATAATAATGAATCCACATATATCGAGGGCTAGCTACGCTCGTTTTTGTAAATTATGTAACGGAGCTACATTGAAGGGAGTTGAGAATAATAAGTTTCACATTGTATACTCACATCATGGATTTTCATATTCTATATGTAAAATATTGACCAATTCAAAACGATAAGGTGTAACGCAGTTCATTGAAATAGCATGACTATTTATGAAATGTCACTTCAGTGCTCTGTTACGTAGCACTAGCAGAAAGGTTAAGAATTTATATCCTTAAAAGCTTAGCTTAACAACGAAGTCTATACTTAATAAAACACGACAGCCTGCACTGATTTACATTAATACGAGTTTTAAATATATAAAAGTGTATGCTCGCTGACCATTTTTAATAGCATGACTAGGTTAAAATTAATATTATATATTTATTTTTTAGCCGGACAGATCAAGACCTCTGGGACTATCAATTATGAGGCGCTTGCATCAAAAACATTTGTATTCGCCATAACAGCTTCCGACCCAGTGACGTCAAGCACAAAAAGCTTGACTGTGCAAATAACGGACGTCAATGAAGCGCCCTCTTTCGGACAAGCGAGCTATAGCTTATCAGCTGTGGAGGGATTAGTAGGTTTAATTACTACAAATTTAGATTTCAATTAGATATTGACCCAGCGAGCAATCTCCGTAAACACATGTTGCACTGCAGCATTTCACAAGACGCCGACCACGTTTTTTGTCCTGCGACGACTGTTAGAACTGCCGCTCCAATCAAAAGACGCTGTGTTTTATTTTATAATTGATTTTGCTGTCAATCATTTTTGTCGCTGTTTGTTCATTCCCCTTGCGATTGTTGAAACAAAAACAAAAGTCGTGGCTTTATGTAAAGCTACCTGAAGGCGTGATTAAATATGAACAACGTTCTGTCAATTATACTTCCCGCGCTACTTCTCAACGAAAATATCAGTCGCCGCGCATCGTGTTTGTTGTTTTGGTTGCAAGCCAAAATTTAACTTAAAAATCGAAATTTGTAGTAAATCGAAGTTTTAATGTTTGAATGCTTAGCACAGTTTGTGCTAGACTAATTTTCGTTTACCTATAATTATAGAGGTACATGTATACATAAAAGTAAGTGCATTTGAGTATAGTTGTAGATCGTGTTTTTTCTGTACTGTAAGTTTATCTTAAATCTTACTAAGGACATACTGTATATTCTTGCCGTTAGCATATTTAGAAAACAAAGTGAAATGATATTGCCCCTCTTGGGGAGCGAACCCGTACGGCGGCAGCGCCTAGTCATGCAATTTCAACTACGCTACAGATTGAGCCAGCCGGGGCAACCCCAGTTTTTTCAGCAAATGCTTACCCTTTTGATATGATTTAAAGTCGGTAGTATCTTTGTTGTACAACAATGTATCGCTTCTTGTATATTTTAAGGCAGGAGATACTGTGGGAACACCAAATTTCGGACTGTCTGATCCGGACACTGGCGATACGAAGACACTGACTTTAGATTGTGGAACATCGACTGGTTACTTTAGCATTAACTCCACTAGCGGGAAAGTAACCTACCAGTCTGACTATGATCTTGACACTGGGCTTCTTCCAACCTCCGTGCCGTGCACAGTGACCGTAACGGATTCTGGGGGACTTAAAGCAACGGCCAGTTTGCTGATTAGAATAAGTACGTTCAAATATTTAAGGCCATTGAGACAGCCTCAAACTGCTTCAAAAGTCGTCATTATTAAAAAGTTAGAACTGATGATTTGTTTTTGAAGCATATTGATAAAGTCATTTCTTTCCGAACACATTTAGCGTCATAAGAAATACCGTTAAACAAAATAAAAACAATAACAAGAAAAATGTTGATGCCTGGCGTGATGCTGGCGCGAGAATGATTTTCATGCAAGTACAACAATCCTAACAATTTCACAAGCAAACATAACTTCATATTTGTTAATTACCATGTCATTAGGATGCTCGTTGTTTACTTATTCATTTATTGGAAGGAATGGGATCGAATACCGAAAGCAGTATTCGTTAGGTATATTCATTGAAACGATTATAAGTAAAGCATATTGTTTGCCGCCTAAATGATAGAGATAAAACTGATCCGATGAACAGCCGTTCGGGTTGAACTGTTCAATGTCTCCAGACTTATATTTAACGTTCTGTGACACCCAGACTAAAGGCCCAAGGAACGACTGATCCTTTATCTCATTTCTCAGCTGATGCAAACGATAACACACCTGTCTTCTCGCCCAAGTCATACAGCTTCCAGATTAGTTACTACGCTTCCGTCGGCACCGTGGTCGGCATGGTAACCGCCAGGGACGGAGACGCTGGCATGTACGGTGTTATGACCCTAGCTCTAGACCAAAGTTCATTGCCTGCAGAGTATTTTTCCATCAGTAACACAGGCCAAATAACCGTGAAGAAAACTCCGAAGGATGGTGCATTGGGTTATGCTACATCAGTGACGTTGACGTCGACGGCGTCAGATATTGGCGGTCAATCAGACACAGCTAACGTTGTCATCATCATCTCAGGTGGGTAACAGTTATCAGACGCGCCATCATCAGCGGCGATATTATGACTTTTTGATATTTTTCCCAGAAGCGGATTCAGAGGGGATTCAAAAAGGTTGTTTGATCCCCTTTTTGCCCCAGTAGTTAAATTTCATCCGGATTTTAGCTACAATGTTGGAAATTATCAACGTTGTAACTACCCTAAGACAGGTAGGGCAGACGAACGTTCTTTCTGGAAATATTACATGCGACACTAACTCCCAATAACACATTCTGTTGTAACGTATCACTTTAGTTGAAGAAATCATATTTATCACAATCGATAAGCATTTCGATTTTAGAGTCTTCTTCTGAAAGATACCACGCTGTATCTAAGTTACTGTCATTTTAAAGGTACAGGCTCTGGTTCGGGACTCGAACCGGCACAGTCACTGAGCCAGTTCCTAGCCACACAGATCAGATCACAATACCTTCTGCATCATCGCATTCGTCACCTAAAAGGATGCGTGAATGTTTCACACTTATTTTATATTTACGGTCAATTGTACTATGGGTGACAAAGTACTCAGAAGTTAATGTAAATGTTACTTGACATGTTAAACTGTTGAATTTCCTCTGTTCATAGATACTACAACCACTAGTACAACCACCACGACAGATAGGTATCGTAAATTTTTCGAAGACACGAGGAACATAGGTTGGGTGGCCGGATCCGCGACTGGGGTACTTGCCGCCACAATAGCACTTGCCTTTGTCGTGTGTACTTGTCGCAGCGAAAAAGGTTGCGCTGCGTTCAAGAGAAGATGGTAAGTAAGAATCCTGTATATTAATATACCTGAGAAATATGGTAATGTTAATCAAGGGTTAATGACTTCGCCTTAGTGCAATAATGGTTTAATAATGGTGCAATAATGGTTTATGTCCTTCATATTTTAATGGTACTTTTTCAGTTTTTGCACTTAGGTGACGATGTGCTTATTTCCATTTAAGAAGTACTTTTAAATTAATGAACCGATTAAATTCACGCTACTTATAACCCAAGATAATACAAATTTCGATTTCAATTAGAATTTGACCCAGCGAGCACATTCTGAAACACCTGTTGCACTGCAGCACTTCACAAGACGCCGACGACGTTTTTTTGTCGTGCGACGACTGTTAGAACTGCCGCTCCTATCAAAAGACGCTGTATTTTACTTCCAAATTAGGTTTTGCTGTCAATCAAATTTTTATCGCTGTTTGTTTATTCCCCTTGCAGATGTTGAAACAATGACGAAAGGTGTGGCTTAAAGTACAGCAACCTGAAGCCGTGATTAACAATGAACAACGTTCTGTCAATTATACATTTCCACGCTACTTCTCAATGAAAATATCAGTCGCCTCGCATCGTGTTTGCTGTTTTGGTTGCAAGCCAAAATCTAACTGAAATCGAAATTTGTAGCAAGCATCTTGTAGACATTCGGTTCATATTAAAGGGTGACTTAACAATCATACTGTTTTTTTTTAAATTACATTTTCTATAAGCATTAGTTTTTCACATGGTGCTTTGAAAGATTTAAGCGTCTCCTTATTCAGATTAGAATTAAAAGATTCACAAAAAATTTATAAAAATAATGAGTTTGACGATGAATATTCGAATACGTCTTTTGTATTCGAATATTCGGGAAATTGTTAAAAATATATAAACACATGTACATGTGTTGTCTTTTCTAAAAGACGGTTGTTAAATCTTTAAATAGATCTAAGTTTTTCTGATTACAGCCGTAATAGGAATATGTATTTCAGGAACAATGCAAGACAGCGTTTACACCCAGATCCGTACGACGAGTACATATCAGGAAAACGTGAACCGATTCCGTCAGGTATACAGTTTAACCCTTTCCTCCATAGGCACAACTTTATTGCGTGGGCGAACAGTGTAGATCCAGATCAGCCGGAACATCCGAGCCGTCTGATCAGTATCTGCACTGTTCGCTTTTTTGATTCATTAGGTTATTTCTGACCAAAAAGCGACCAGTGTAGATCCTGATCAGATGGCAAGGATGTGCCGGCTGATCTGGATCTACACTGCTCGCACATGCGTAAAAATGCGTATTTATGTAGCAAACTAAATAAACGTTTCATGAAGGAAAACCATATCTTTCGCTGGGAGATACCCCACTTATCCCTAAACTTATCCTTTTGTTGCTCTTTTCTTCAAACACAAAGATATAATTGATTTAAATAATTAACTTAATGATCTGCCGGAGAGTTGCTAAGGATTGCGAAGTTGTAGACCCAGAATCTGAGGTCTTGAATAATCTAGGCATCCACAATCACAAACAACAACTCGATAAAACATTATTTTTTTTGCAAAATCATCTTCTGTGCCCAATATCATAAAACTGAGATTGAAAGACCAGTCTTATATTTCAAGATCTGAATCGCTGAAATAGCGCCTGGTTTGGCGACTGGTCGCCATATCAGCCAATCAGATGTTTAAGATTTTAGACTGGTCTCCAGTTTTAGTTTTAGGATCTTGGTTCGTGGACTATTAAAAAAACAGTCCGCGGCGATAGGCTATGATTTACAGAAGCATTATACCCTAAAACATTTATTTTGATATAATCTTTAAAAGTTTAAATCTAAGTTCGATTTATAATCAGTTTCAGGAATTCAGAGGCACCCTCCTCCACCGAAAGGTAATTTTAATACAATATTACTATACCATTTTGCAGACAATAAATAAACATGGTTTCCACAAAATTACTTGGTATACTATTTTCACTACTAATGTTATAAATGTGTGCTGTTATCCAGTTTCTGCTTTCTAACTGCTGCATTTGTTTACATTTCATCATACCCAAGAATTCGCTATATTACTGTTATGGATTCGTACCGCTTTGAATTTGTGTTAAATATATTCCAAAGAGAGAGAGTGTACAACGGTGGGAGAGTGGGGAAAGTCTTTATGTTTGATTCTGTGCTCTTTACTTTTACTTTATCCCATTTGTCATGGATAGAGATATTAACTCTACAACAAGACAATTTGTAGAGCCCAAATCCCAGGATCCCACGTCGGACAAGGGATCAAAACGTATAATATTTTATATATACCGTTCGCGACAATTTATGTCCGACCCATATCCTTTTAATGTGGATGAATTTCGAAACAATGACAGAAATGCTTATTGCAGCTATACAGGTGTTAGCGCTTAAGCTTGAAGGTCGAGATCATACTAAGGGGTCAACAGTATTTTCGTGTACTCTCAACTAAGTTGTCTGTCGAGGAATTTTAAAATACATGTATTAAAATGAAATATTTACTTCGAGAAGATCTTCTGTTGCAACTGTTACTAAATGAACACGTACAATACAAAGCGTTTTGCTGATATAAATTTTACTTCGTTATGTTATTTTATTTTCCCCTTTTTGTACAGAGTTCCAGTTTTGGAGGAGTGAGGCATAGACTGAACACGATACACACCTGTTTGCAACGATTTCGCACCTGGTTGTTTGATAATCTTCACAAAAAGTTAACAGTATTAATATAAGTATTAAAAAGACTATTTATTTTCTGTGTTATAAGACAATTCATGAGTTAACTATAATTAGAAATCTTTGTGAAATGTAGCGTGCTCATAAAACATCGTGGTCATCTTCACAGCTTGGATACATCGACAGCTCAAGACAAGTCGTCGTAATTGAAGCAATTTCATTGTTTTAAAAAATAATTTTGAACATTTAGTCATCGTTATTTATTATATATAATAAGCATGTCTTACGTCTTTGTGGAATTGCATTTTTGTCTATAAAGAATAATATCACTTTGATATAACTCTTACACTTTTGTAAAGCATAAAAAAAAGAACACAGCGGTACCAAACACTCAATTGTGCCAAAAATAACTTTCGACCCGCTAAAATTACAGTAACGTTAGTTTCAAATTACAAATTTTAAATTACAACAGGCGTGGACAATGTTTAAGTGTGATATTTATAAATCTTGACTTTAAATGAACAGCATTTTTTTATACATGTGCATACCTGTTTTTTTTAATATAATGGGTAATCTTAAGTAATCTAAATGAGTGAGCTATACCTGTGATAGGATTACAATTAATTGTTATATGTCTCGTTAACAATATATTAAACACAATGTTAGCTTCTTGCATACATAATTTCAAACTAATTAATATATGAAGAAAACCAGATATATTACAACATTTTACGAACTTTCCGAACAACCCTAACAACGATTTCTGTTATTATTGTCAGTGCTGTCCTCGCGCTAAAATAATAATTATAAAATAATTGTTTCTTTTGGCAGATTGTAGGTTTTAGTAATGTTGGTTTCTTATAACTAATGTTAGAGGACTATGTAATAGAACTTTCTTCACCTTTCAATTTCAGTTAAATTTTGGCTTGCAACCCAAAACATCAAACACGATGCTCGGCGACTGATATTTTCGTTGAGAAGTATAATTGACAGAACGTTCATTGTTAATCACGCCTTCAGTTTGCTTTACTTTAAGCCACACCTTTTGCTATTGTTTCAACATCCAACTTTCAACTTTCAACTTTCAACTTTTATTTACATATAAAGGTTCGAGTCCCACATAATGCGGGAAACATCGACATAATACAATTTACAAATATGCAAACATAACATAAACAAAGATACCACGATACAATTTACAAACATAAATCACGTGACATTTGGAAAACGGCAATTGTTTAGTTTTTTTTTTAAAAATAAATGTTAGGTATGATGGAAGGTATGATGTAATAATACAGATTATATCAATGGGTAACAAAACAGTTACATAAAATCTTTTACATTCTTACAAAAGAGGGAGTAATAGGTTAACAGCAAATGCATTTATAATAGTTCGGAAAAGAACTAGAAGAGTAAGGCATTATAAGCTTATGTTAAAGTAAAATTATTTTTGAAATATTTCATTATTTTACTACAAAATATACTAAGATTCGTAAGAACTACATAGTTTTCTGATTTAATAAGTTCGATAAACTTTAACATACTTGGTCTTCTAAAAATATGTATATTGATATATTTTTTTCTATCGTCATTGAAAATAGGACAAATAAGCATATAGTGATACTCGTCACCTATGTCATTACAGATTGGACATTTACGTTCGTTTGAAGGAATGTTTCTCCATCTCCCTGTTTCTATAGGTAGATGGTGATTTCTAGTAAGAAAAGACATCAGCGATTGGGAAAGATTATTTGGAAGTTTATCAATATAATGACTTCTAACAAAATTACTTTTAACGTATTTATATAGATTGCTACTAGAGTAATTATTTATTTCTGAATGCCATTTTTGAATAAATATGTCTCTGAGTTTTTGAAAGGAGGCCTTAATTAGCCACTTACTGTTTATAAAACTTTGTCTTTCCCATATACCCGTAAAGCCTAAATTACATAAATATTGTTTAATATTATCCAACCATAATGATTTAATTCTGTTTTGTGAATAGAGTGTATATAAAAACGAGTACAATTTTCCAGATAATTTTGTAGTTTCACCATTTTCGATATTTTCTATTAGCCTCGACCAGAAAGATATCATTCTGTTTTTGACATGTATTTCTATTGGCGTGACTCCGAGCTCGCCATAAATCATATTTGTTGGTGTCGATTTTTTTAACTTAAAAATATACTTGAAAAACTTTAATTGTACCTTTTCTAGAATTTCCAGATTTCCAAATCCCCAAATTTCGCTTCCATATAATAGTATTGGTTTGACAGTTTTATCAAAAAGTTCTATTTGTAAATCATAAGGTAACGACAATTTATTGATTTTTTTAAGTAAAGCGAACATTGCTTTATTACCTTGTTCTGCAATATGTTGTTTCGTTTTGTAGAAACTACCACTTTTTGAGAGATAGAGGCCAAGATATTTATAATCATCAACAATTTCTAACTCAGTGTTTCCTATTTTAAAGATTGTTTCGTTTCTAAGACGGCCCTTACTAAATATCATAATTTTGGTCTTATCTGTATTTATTTTTAATTTCAACTGTTCGCAATATTCTTTAAAATTGTCTAGAGCATTTTGAAGGTCTGTATCATTGTCACTGAAAATAACGGTATCGTCTGCATATAACAAAATGAATAATTTAATGAATGAGTGTGAGCCATTAATTAAAACATCTCTTGAAACACCGTTGACATTATTTTGACTCAGAAATGTTTCGAGATCATTAAGAAATATTGAAAATAGGAAAGGCGAAAGATTTTCTCCCTGTCTTACTCCGACAAGGCAATCAAAATATGGAGTAGATCCGTCTGAAGTGGTTACTCTTGACTTAATGTTACTATATAAACTATGAATTACATTAAAACATTTGCCTGTTATATTTTCGGCCTTAAGCTTTTTCCACAGACCGGTTCTCCAAACAGAATCGAATGCCTGTTTAAAGTCAACAAAACAACAATATAACTTTTTCTTATTAGATTGTACGATGTCAATAAGACTTTTCAAGATAAAAATATTGTCAGTCGTTGAAAATTTTTTTCGGAAACCAGCTTGCGTTTCGTGTATAAGATTCGTACTATCAGCGTATTTATTCAGTCTATTGTTTAAAATACTTGTAAATAGTTTACCGAAACAACTAAGAAGAGATATAGGACGATAGTTTTCAGGTTCCTTCGGATTACCTTTGTTTTTGTATATTGGTTTAATTGACCCAGTTGTCCAACTTAAAGGGATGATACCTTTATCAAATACAGCGTTAAAAAGTTTTAAATAGATCGGCATCATAACGTTTAATGAAGATTTTATGTGCTCGTTTACAATATTATCAGTTCCAGGTGATTTATTATTTTTAAGACATTTAACAGCTGCTAAAATTTCATATTCCGTAATCGGACAATTTATTTCTTCGTTTATTTCATCGCTGTTAGTTATACGGTCGTTTTCTATATTTGTGTTTCCATCTTCGTCGTGACTACTTTCATTAAGACTTTTGAAAAACGTATAGAAATCTTCCAGTGAGGCACATGGTTTAGTTTGTTTAGGTAATAAATTAATCATATTCCAGTATTGTTTTGGGTCAGTGGTCTTCAATTTCTTAAGGTTTTCTATGCGCGATAATTTAAAATTAAGATTTGCTTTATTTAGAGCGTTCTTGTATTGCTTACTTATATTTTTAAGTTGGGTTTTGAAAAAATGTGTTTTATATTTGTTGTACATTTTCCTTGTTCTATGATATTTGTCTCTCAAATTATGACAGTTTTGGTCAAACCATTGTTTATTTATTGTTAACGGATTATTTTTTACTTTTACTTTTTTGGTTCCAAATGTTTCTAATGCACATTTATTAAAAATATTGCCAATATCGGTCGTAATAGTATCAATATGGTTTTGTGTAATTTCATCGTCATGTATCAGTTGATCTAGTTTCGTTTCAATTTCATACAATTTAAGAAGATCTATATTTTCTATAAATAAATCAGCCTTCGTTGGGTCCCAGAGTCTTGTCTTGGGTTCCACTTGATCATTGATAGGTTTATCTATAGGTAAAAACTGTTTAGTTTTCAATGTTATAAATAATGGACAATGTACATCAGAATAAAGGCTACAATAATCTTCAACATGAAAGTCAACAATATATTGGAAAACATATGAAGTTGCTAAAAAATAATCAACAGTACTAGAGTTTTTACATGTTAGTCTGGGATTATCTCTGTCGCTCCCAACTCTACCATTTAAAATATAAATATCATTATTTTTACAAAGATCAATTAGTTGGGTACCATAGTAATTAATCCGCAAGGGGGAATGAACAGACACCGACAAAAATTTCATTGACAACAAAACCTTATTAGGAAGTAAAATACAGTTCGTCGCATGACAAAAACTTTGTCGGCGTCTTGTAAAATGCTGCTTTGTGTTAATGGAGGTTGCTCGCTGGGTCAAAATCTAATTGAAATCGAAATTTGTAGTAATCCACGAAAAGCATTTTTCTGAGTTTTACACGTTTTAATATTTCCAAGTTACCAACTGAAAATGATACAAATAAGTTTTAACAGTCAAAATAATTTCTATGTATTTGCAATTCCTGTAAACGCCCGCTCAGTCCAACATATGTGCATTCTTATATAGATATATGACGCAGGTCAAGGCGAAAGAACCTCGTGCAACATAAGAACGGCAAAGAAAACCGTTGAGACCGTTGCCCAACTGGTGTGACCACTTTTTACTAACATAATCATTATTTAAACACGATGATAACATAAAGAATATATAACAGTCATAAATCGCGCAATTCGCGACACGGGTTTGCGATATAATAACTGTTTCTCAGCATGGCTTATATCTGAAGCCGTTGTAAATTATTAATAACACTGAAGAAACAAATAAAATTATATCGGCATAGAAGAGGGTCGTTTAGCACGGTTTGCAGCAAAACTGTAGGTGTGTGAGCGGTTTCGAAGAAATCTCAGTAAACAGATTCCTGTCTGTGCAAGGTATGCGAGAAATCCAAGCCAAGCTCCTGCCTGAAAAAATAAAGGGCTGACGGTTATAAAACTGAGATTGGAAACCAGTCTCAAATCTCAAGTATCTGATTGGCTGAAATGGAAACTGGTCGCCATATCAGCCAATCAGATGCTTGAGATTTGAGACTGGTTTCCATGCTCAGCTTTATAACCTTGGGCACTGTCAGATCTAACGTTAACAATCGATGACTAAATTTGGTCCAGCATAACCTTTGTTTGTAAAACTTTTCGGCTATCTTTGTTTATCGCTAAATACTTGGAGAACTTCAAAAATACATTTTAATAAATCATAATAATTTTATTTAAGCATGGCAAGTTACATTTAACCATTTTAATGGCATTATTTTAGTGTTAATCGCCCGAACAGGTCAAAAAGGGTCGTGCATTTCTTTAAGGCATTAATTCGGAATGTATGTCACCGATCAATTGTTCAGAAAGAATATTCGAGAATGTAAATAACTGATAATGGATATACAGTCCAAATTGTGCTAAAGATCACATGTAAACAAAGACAACATGTAGATAAAGACCACATTTTATTTATCTCACTGACTGATTTAAAGAACAAATTCATCCCTGAACAAAGAGCACCTGCCTCAAAAGAAAGAATCATTTACCCGGGAGTGTTCTTTCTTCGCGATTTAGCTTTTTATTTAAATCTTTGTTCTTGTATTTTGCAACATATTTAATTTTTGTCCAAATTACTGAAAACCGTGAAGGGTCGTCTATAGTCATTGCACTTACATCGAAAATAAAAAGAAAAATATTAAAATCCCACAACGTGTTCAATAAAAATTTGAACAAAGTGTTCAAACTTGTTTAAAGTTCTATTGAATGCATGTTGCCGTTAGAAAGATTTTCGTTTTTATCGATGAACGTGCAATACGGACTGTCTATCATCCCTAAGTGGGAAGGTACACGAGATACGTTGACACAATAAGTTTACCTTCGCCAATTCGAAGCGAGACTCAAAATGTCCCGTGTTGGAATTTTTGTATTTCACGCTTTTGCAGCTGAAATATAAAATGTATTATTAAAATTCAACAAATAGAAAAGAGTATATAAGTACTCCAACAACATTAAATGTATTTACAATACGGTAAGTCAATGCACGTTTTCATTTGAAATTCACAATAGCGCTATTTGTGCAGTGTGGTGGTCGTAAAAAGTCTCCCCGTACATATACTGTGGTATCATTTTAATTAGGGATGGCTTAATTTTCGCGTATATTGCGTTCGGGCCAGTGCGCAAATTCAAAACCTAAGCTAAAATTTAACCAAAAAGTTCCACATACGTATCCGAAACGTGCTATGTCCGAATGGACCTACACTTTATATATGGTTGCCCGTATCGCAATTTGATATAAATTAGAAGTATCGAATAATTTCATTAATAAAGTAAATAAAATTAGTTATAACTGTCGAATTTCTTTTGGAATAATAATTTGGTTTTGTTACTTCAAAACTTGAACGACAATTTAGTCCGCGCATTTAGCTCAGGTCACGTTTTACCACAAAATATCGTTGTCATCTCATTTTTAATTTATCAACACTTTTTTGAGTAACTGTTTCGCAATTAATTGACACTTTAGACCATAAAACGGGTACGAAATTGAACATGCCAATTATGATATGAATGGTCCAGATAGATGGATCAAACGGGTCGCGTGTCAATTAGCGGCGCCGAATAAACAGCGGCCCAATAATTGACTAACAAAGGAAGTAGTAATTGACAGGGGGCCAACTGACACATGATTACCTCGCGTGTTCAAATAAACAATAGGTATTGATAACGGTAGGTAAAATACCGATAATAATATTTTTTTTGAAAATTTGAATTTGCGCGCATTTACGTCCGCGCGAAACCAGGGTCTATTTAATTGATTAAATAGACCCTGGTGAAACAGTCTTTTTCGGCGATTGCGCGAAATTTCGTGCCAGCGAAATTAAATGATACCACAGTAGTCAGTACTGTTATCAGTAAAATAACCCGATACCGATGTCATGCAGTGATGGTAACGTATATCAGGGCTATCCGATCAACTTTTTTGAGGTTGTACCGGTTAGCTCAGTTGGTTACGTCGCAGGAATTGCAGGGCAAGACGCTGTCGCCATGACGGTGCGGGTTCGCTCCCAGCTAGAGGCTCTCTCATTTGGAATGTATGTGTATTCTAAGTCGACACTTTTACATGTGAATATCTCAAAGAAAATTTCTCAGAACAATGCGACGTTTTGTTGTGTCATTATCAGTATCACAACACCCGTTTGGGCATTTTAAATAATGTTTTGTGATTGGATGAAAATAGTCATTTTCGGATTCCCACGATTGATTACATTAATACATTACTCACCATGAAAACCCACGGTTGATTCCATGAATGGAGAGTAACGTAATAGAATCAACTGTGGGTATCCGACGATGGAAATAGTATTCAGGGAAGTTTTAGGTCAAGATTATTTTTTCACTCTTCCATTATAACACCGTTCTCCGTAGATATAGTTTTAACGCATTCGCAAACAGTGTTGATCCAGTTCAGACAGCACATCCGTGCCATCTGATCAAGATTAAACGGTTCGCTTTTTGGTCAGAAATAATCTAATGAATCGAGAAGCAAACTGTGCAGAACCTGATAAAACGTGCCAGCTGATCTGGATCTACACTATAGGCCCACAGGATAACAGTCATACCCCATGGAGAAATGTGCAAAGAATCCTTACCTAGAAATATGATGTTCTATGTCATCACAGTATTTCCGATACCCCACGGAAATCATGCAAGCAATGCCAAGGGTGATTACGCACAGAATGGCGTTAAGGGGAATGAGGGGAATTATAATCATCTTTGACCTGCAATAAGAAAATGTGTTTCTTGGTTAAGATTATCAATCATAACTAATATTTAACATTTAGTTCTTAAACCTCGGTAGTTTATTATTATCTCGCAAAATATCATTTAACATCTATTTTAATTACATGAAAATGGAACTTTAAAAGCCACATAATACGACAAAACTGAACATTAACTGTCGCCTTTCCTTCAAAATTAATTTTTATTTCAATTATCGTTTGGTTAACATAGTGAAAGAAATCAATAAAATTTGTCGCAGAGCTTATTATACAGTTATTACTTTCATTTAGGAAAACTTTGTAAACTTACCCAAAGCCGGGATCTCGCACAGCGTTATACACTCCATATGCATAATACAGCCACATTAGCAAGCCCGCAAAAATCATCCCAAATATTCCATGGTATATCGGAACATTACAATTATTGGTATTGCTGTTTAGAAATAGTGTCATGTTTTGATCTTCCTCAACCTCGGCGTAAAGCATGCAATGCCCGTCAAAGCTAGCCTGCAACGAAAGAAACTTGCACATAAGTAAGTATACATATACTAAAAGTCAATACAAGTATAAAGTTTCCACTTTTGAAGTAGCTTTAACTTTGATGAATTTGAAACCATTCCCTATGTTTCGGTATGGTGAAATAACACTAGAACATCCTGGCAACTTCGGGTACCTTTATGTCTTATCAGGTTCTTTGTATGCTGCCAAAACTTGAAAGCTCAATATCTGATAGAAACAATAAAATCAACCGGACAAAATTGCATTGCCACCAATCGGAAACATGGTAACGACGGTCTTACTTTTCTTCGCATTACGGAAAATTAAATTTATTGAGAAACCTGGAAGTTTTCAAATGGCTTCTTTTAAGACACACTCTACCGTTTAGTTGATCAATGCTTGAAAATGTTTTAGCAGATTACAGTCGGGAATTTGAAGAATACCTGAAATAAGCTTAAAATAGGCAACATGGGAATTGTGTTCCTGATAAAGATCAAAGTTTTTTATAATTTCTCCATAAGTAAAACAAGTAATGACACATATGGGCATTTAAAATCTTGTTTGATGAAAGAGCAATGACGACTCCAGACGACCCTTAAATTCAGACGAGAAACTCACCGTATCAGACAACTCGCAAAAAGAAACTACATGTATTGTGTATGTCGCGATGAACCGGAAACGGAAATACATAAAAATGAACACGGATTCGCAGGAAGCAGCCTTATATTGTTTGAAGATATAAACAGCGATTCATGTCAAGACAACAATAAAGAAAGGATATTACACATCAATTGTTTTTCACAATTGGTCATTGCAAAATATCTTTTTCAACGTTCAATAGTGAAGTAAAGTTGATTTGACACACAAAAAAGAATTATTTCGTCCAGAGAGAAAGCCAGATGCCTTTAATACAACTTAAATACAACATAAGCTGACGTAATGCCCATAAGGCATATCACATTTTAAAGAACCCAGATGTTTTCAAATCGAAAAGAAATACATGTATTGTCATACTTTTTGTGTTTGTTTTTCACATTAAGTTTTATTATTTTAGAATAACTAATAGAAAACAATCATTAAAAAAAAGTTTTTTCCAAGGTAAAAATGATCATAACATAATGTTAACGACACTTTTTATGCCGGGGATATGTAAGTAATGGATCATGCGTAAACGCTCAAACTAACGGGGTAGACGCTCTGACCATCTGCGACAGAGACGCTCGAGGCATCCGCGAAGAAGCTCGATCTATCTGCGTAAACACCCGAACGTTTGAATCCAAAAGCGAACCGGATCAGGCCATCCCAAATTTACTTTCAAATATGATAAATACCTTCTGAAAACTGCAAAACAATAATATAGGTTTAACTGTTCGTATCAATACTCTTTTCGAAGTTCTCTGTTGCGAAGCGTTAGGGGAGATTCGCTGCATGGTGTGGTGTATGAGCGCATGCTTCCAGCGGCTGCACGAATGGCCGACCGTGTATACCCGGATGCTGAGCAGCTATTTGTTCCCCAATGCACATAATGTCGATGGAATGAGCGTCTACGCAGACGGTTCGAGCGACTATCTTACCTTATTTAATCCAATAGGTATCGCCACTAAAAAACCGAATAAAAAGATGCATAAATATAAAACAAGTTGTAATATGAAAACGTGTATATCATTCAACTCCATTTTATATAGTTTCCGTAATATTAACTGACTGAAAGCTTATAATGTAAGTCCTGTTTTTTAATTTCCTTGTTAGCAATCATATATATTTTCTATCTTCAATCTGATTCAAATCATCTTCTGACACCGCTATGCTATCAGGATCTGACGACGAGGGTTTTTTTTATTAACAACCTTTTGAACCAATAAGATGTAACCTACAAAATTGCATAAGTACATGATTGCCGTAATTGTCAAAGCGTTCCGAACGTTGTATTGTTTTTGTGTCCATGTTTTCACAGGGTTTTTAACGATGGAAAGTGTGTAGTGATGAATGAACAACAAAAACCTATTATTGAGTAGAATATAATTTGAGATATCTGCCTTTGCGCATCAACCGTAGTTTCTTTAGTCCGTGAACGAACTCACTATATTATTATAATATCAATGAATTATGCATTTATAACAATACAATCCCGATACATGATATAGATAGATTCAGAACATTTTCTGGGCTTCAATTAGTTAACTGTTTCTTAGAACGAGTACGCTTAAAGACATCGGTAATTTTAGTTGACGGTCAATGTTTTGAAAGAGATTTTGCATGAGTAAAGATAGACGAGCTAGTGAAGCAGCTGTTTTTGTATTTACAGATGTCTTAAAATTGAGGCCCGACTGCTTAATCCTTAATAGTGTGATAAACAGGACAATCAAAAACTTATAATATAACAAGATATGATGACCTTTCAAAGATGACGATGTTTTGTTTGGACGTGCATATATTAATCCAAGTAATTCTGTATTTTTGTATCTTCATTTGTGGATTCTTGGTGTCAATATCAGTTGGATTAATCAAGGTGAGTCATTTTATAATAGATTAGAAGCTGGTGATTATGTGAGTTGACCTAGATTTTGTTCTTTGTAATACCATTATGCTGTGATGTAAAACGGTGAATTATTATTTCAGAACATTAAGAAAAATCCTACATATTTTACATTTTAATATTTCAATACATTTATATTCCCTAGATCTACTTAGATCTAGTTAGATTTTTACTGTTTTTATATAGATCTACTGATAGTAGAACTTTGCAATATCAATAGAACAGCATTGATACGTGCAGAGTGTGCGAAAGATTATTTACCCGTGCTCAAAAGAAACGCGTCATGTACCGAGCCTATGCACATGTGACCTGCAATCCGAAAATCTATCGATTGTTCAACTGTCATTTTGCATTTGTCTTCATGTATTATATATTGTGGACTTTCAGCTATTTCTTTCATATTTACACATTGTAAATAAAACACAGAAATGGAAAAATATAACTAGGGTACATAAAGAAGCATTTTGTAGCTAGGGTCGGGTTATTTTATTTTTGTATTCTATATGACTAATGGGAAGAAAAATTATAAACAATTGATTAAAAGATTGATTAAGGATAAGTGGACAGTTTGTTGACACACCATTTAAAAGAATTGAGATTTTTATTATAGTCCAGTTTCAAAATTTATTATAGTCAAGGTTAAAAACTTAAAAAAAAACTGGTTCGCACTAGTGGGGACATTGAAGTGATTATTGCAATCAATTATTTTTGATAATTATAAATTATAAATTTGAGTGGAAAGTCTTTTATTTTGACTTCGGCCTCGGGCCAGTATGACTAACTTTGGCCCAATAACAACACCAATATAAATTCACTAGATTAAAAAAATATTATAGCGATGGCCCTTTAAAGTAAAAAACACGCTAATTTAAATGCGAATAATTTGTCAGGCGAAATCTCCAAGACAACCTTAGTGTAGAATAAGAAATGTGTTTTACTGTTTATATTGTTTAAACATTTTTACAGAATGGTTTCGAAGGAGGATGCATTCTGTATGGAGAAGTAACATCCAAAGGCTATTTTCTGAGCATCTGTCCAGCGACTTGTGATTTCCCCATGTACTTTGGCATCTTCGGGATGATCTTGGCAGGACTATTCTTAGGACTTTACTATGTTTATGGATTGGTCCAATCCGTCAAGGTTTCCAACTATGGGTAAGAAACAACTATATACCAATCCTTCAAGGTTTCCAATTATGCGTAAGAATTAACTATTATATCAATCCTTCAAGATTTCTAACAATGGATAAAAATTAACTATATTACAATCCTTCAAGATTTCCATCTATGGGTAAGAATTAACTTTATAACAATCCTTCAAGGTTTCCAACCATGGGTAAGAACTAAATATATATCAGTCATACAAGATTTCCAATTATGGGTAAGAATTAACTATATACCAGTCCTTCAAAATTTCCAACTCAACTATGGGTACGAATCAACTTTATACCAATCCTTCAAGATTTTCAACTATGGGTAAGAATCAATTATATATCAATCCTTCAAGATTTCCAACAAAGGATAAGAATTAACTATATACCAATCCTTCAAGATTTCCAACTATTGCTAAGAATCAACTACATACCAATCCTTCAAGATTTCCATCTATGGTTAAGAATTAACAATATACCAATCCTTCAAGATTTCCAACTATGGGTAAGAATCAATTGTATAACAATCCTTCAAGATTTCCAACTTTGGGTGAGAATTAACTATATTACAATCCTCCAAGATTTCCAACTTTGGGTTAGAATTAACTATATTATAATCCTCCAAGATTTCCAACTTAGGGTAAGAATTAACTATATACCAATCCTTCAAGATTTCCAACAAAAGTCAGTTGAGTTGACCTTTGCTCTACGTCCATTCGCACTTTACATGTCATTCTTTCGCAGGAGCTGTGTTCAAAGCGAGCTCTATATAGTGTTTCAGGCTCTTTTTGCTGCTACGCATATTTCGCCTTTTTCGAAAACAATCAATCCAGATAAATAAAAACTGGTAGTGTACAAATCATGTCTTTAATGTACCACCAGATATTCCTTAGAAATTCATCTAGTCATTGCTTTAAACAATAATTGTATGTAGTAACAATGTAATGTGTGTTTTAATTGCCTTGTTTCAGAGAGAAAAATGACCATTTAATTATTATCTTTCATTAAAATAGATGAAAATGGAACTTTAAAAGCCACCGAACACGACAAATATGAAAATACTGCAGGCTCGGTTTGATTGAGCCTGTTCATGGGCAGTAATGGGAATGCAAATTACTGCCCACGCCGCCTAGCCCCGGGTTGAGCGCAACTCAGTAATTACATCGATAAATAGTACAATTTCGATCCATCCCAAACGATGGTATGCATATGGCGGTGAACATGGAACCTTCAATGAGGTATTTTCAGATTAATACCATTCCATGGTCAGCGGCGTATGGTCCCCAGATAAAAGAATGGGTTTGCCCTAAACGAGAAAACAATGGGCGGAACTATACAAAATAGAATTTTGACAGGGGATCTTAGAATATAAATCCTGCATATCACAGACGACGCCGAAGGCAAAATATAAAAATAGCCTTGGGGGTGATTGGACAATATCCAAATCTATATTGGCTGGGATATTGAAACCACCTAATTTTCATTAAAAATTTGTTATGTTATATTTAATTTACTTTTCTTAGAAAAAAGCATTTAAACTTTATGTGAATTATTTCTATTGTAAGTGTCTTGTTTGCTCTTATTTCAGGTCGACAATGATTGTGTTACCACTTATACCACTAAATGGAGCATTGTGTATGATGACCCTGGTATTGGCATGTATGCTGACGGCCGGATTCAATCAGTTTTGCAGCAGTTTGGAAGCCTTTAACATAGAGTAAATTCACGGTCGTGATGCCACATTCTTAATCTCAATGACACATTTGATGTAGTTATGCCTTTTTTAGTACTTGGATGTGACACGAAAACCGAACGTTGGCTTTAAGTTTGCTATTTATTTATATTTCTTCATCAAACTTTCAAATTATATTGCGTATGAAAACACAGTCATGATCATGCCAAAATATTTAAGTCGATGCCACATTTGTTGGAGATATGCCCCTTTTCATACTTAGAATTTTTAAGAGCGGAATAAGAGGGCAACACAAGTGTTCAACTGAACATCCATCTTGTACAAATTTTATTTCCACGGCCTGTGTAGAAGTCTTGTGATATATCCGCAACGTGCATTCCAGTGAGACATCATGCGATATATTGCCTGCGGATTTTGGTTATTTCATAAATAAATTATCTTATTACAAGTCTTCTGAGTGGAATTTGATTCTGCGAAATTAAATGATAACATAATCACGGCGTGGGACCGGACACCGGATATAACCGCGTTTTTGAGTAAAAACAGGGTTTCGTTCCCATACCGTAACAGTTGTTCCATAACTTTACCTGTTTTGTTTTGTAGAAGCACCTTATTGGTTGTTATTTCTCAACTATTTCAGATGTGTCGACAATCCGATATCGATTAAGGTTCACGGGCCATATGTTAAGCGATGCGGTATAACACAGGTTAAAGTTTTTGTTTCAATTTGTGTTGTTTTGTTTGTTTGTTTGTTTGTTGTTTTTTTTTGATAACTGGAAAAAGACATTCATCATGTTTTTGCTTTGCTATTTTATAACTTTAAATAGATTGTTGTTGGTGTTTTTTTTCAATAAGCGGATGAATTGTCCAGTGATACCATGGCCAAAATTATAGAAGAGTGAAGACCAGGCTCAAATCTAAAGCATACAATGTATGATTGGATGACAAGGAGACTTAAATCAAAATCAATTTCAACCAATCAAATGCTTTCAATCTAAGACCTGTCTGAGATCTCAGTTTTATAATTTTCGACCATGGTGTTTTAAAGTTGATCCTCAAACTAAACAAGTATTCAAACCGAGTTCCAGTAAAGCGGTTATGTACGCCATTTCTTCAAGGTATTGTGCCCTTCGCCATAACTTTGCCATCGACAAAAAAGAAATATATAAAAATCTCTCAAATGGCACAATGCACTTTCGTCAAACTTTGCACAAATAAATGCTATAAGTTAATGATTATATACCTAACCAATCCCTAATATTCTATTTCAATTTATCACAAAAGGAAGCAACACAAAACAACAATTCAAATGCCAACATGATAGAAATGATACTGACAACAATATCTAAGGTCCTTGAAAAGAACTTTCAATTATGAAGAGAAAAAAAAACATTTTCATTTTTATGTGATCCATTTTCGCGACCAGAAAATTGAAGGTCAAACACACTTTTACAAATAACTCACATTGTATACATTTGTTAGACCAAGGACCTTAGGTATTGTTGTCAGTACCTCATTACTCATAGAGTCATTTAAATTGATGTTTAGTGTTGCTTCGTTTTGTGATAAATTGCAAATAGAATTTTAGAGGGTTTCTTTGGGTCTAACTATTTTTCTTTACTATTCTAACTTTTCTTAGCGTATGTAAATTAAACATATATTAATAACACTGGTTTGTGCAAAGTTTTATGGAACTGCATTGTGCCGTTTGAGAGATTTATATAATTTTTTTGTCTATGGCAAAGCAATGGCGAAAGGTCCAATACTTTAAAAGTACTATATTGAAAGCTTCTGCAATAAGAGTGTATTGTTTTCATCTGAAATGAGAATACGAGATAAGTGTTTTAAATCTTTCTTGCTACATCAGTATTTATTTGCAAACTCATATTATAGTAGAACGTTACTTTAAGATGCAAATGTGTCAAATGGACTTATTCTGCTCATGCTTTTTCTACTACAGGTAAAAAATGAAAAGTTCAAGTGTAATCCTAAAAAAAATATATCGCGCGTGAATTTCGCAACGAAAAACAGTTCTTCATAAAAAGTTCCTTGCTTAAATTAAAGTGCTATATATCCGAAATTAATATTTGTGTCTCCTTTTTATTACAGGCTGGTGCATGGTTCGGTTTGTTGTTCTATCTTGCGTAGACGGGCATGTGTGTATTACGACTTTATCGCAATCGTAGAACCGACCTTTCTAAGCCGACGAAAGATATGACAAAGGGCAAGGTCTCTGTAGAAATCGGGGGCAGAATGACGAATTTTTAAAAACCTTGAAACGTCCGCTGCCATTACAGATTCTGGATGGTGTTATTTAAATTTGATCCTTACCTCAGTAAATAAGATCAAAAATTAAATAAAAATGTGAAATATATTGATGAAAAGTGATGATGACCGCAATTTTCGACCTCCCTAGGTTAGTTCAGGGATGCAAACATGCCCCTTGGATGGGACAATGCACAAACGGGTTTTCTTAGAAAGTTATGTTCAAAATAATTTATAGGCAAAAACGGTTTTTTATCCATGAAACCGAAAGTAGACGAGATGTAAAGTTTTTTTTATTTTTATTTTAAGTTGACTTTTTATTTCACTATTATCTTAACAAAATATTGTAGTTGGATATATACTGTTCAGCTTTTTCATATTATGCTATTGGTTATTTATATGATCTTCAGTATTGTGAATGGGTGGGGATTCTTTTACTAGTGAAACTCACTTCTGTTGACCGTTGTTGTCGTGAGCTTTTTATGCGCCCGAAGGGAGGCATATAGTAATCGCACCGTCCGTCCGTCCGTAATGTCACGCAAAATCTTTTCCTCGCTTCTTCTCCGAAACTGCTTGAGGGATTTCATTGAAACTTCACAGGATTGTTTGTCACCAAGCCTAGTTGTGCATATCGTCAGGAATTTCTGCTCGGATTAATTTTGGCCGAGTCATGGGCCATTTCATTTTTTAACTAACCCTAACCCAAACCCTGAGGTCTTTAATCCTAACCCTAACCTAAACCCTAACCCTAACTTCTATATTAACATTTTGCCCATGCTTAATGTCCAAAACCACTTTGGGGATTTCAATGAAACTTCACAGAATTGTTTATCACCAAGCCCAGTTGTGCATGTTGTCAGAAGTTTCCGCTCAAATTATATGTGCCAGAATAATGGGCCCTTTTTCATTTTCAACTATTACTTCTATATTAAAATCTTGTCCATACTTAATCTCCAGAACTTCGCAGATTTCATTTAAATTTCACATGAATTCTTGTCACCAAGCCTAGATGTGCATAACTTTAGGAGTTTCATCTTGAATTATTTTTTGCCAAGTTATGGGCCATTAGTCATTTGTACTCTAAATTCTTTATAAAAAATTGTACGCATTCCTTCACCTTTTGGAGGATTTCATTGAAATTTCACAGAAATGTTTGACCCTTGTCTAGTTGTGAATATCTTAAGGATTTTCCGCTTGGATTACTTTTAGCAGAGTTTTGGGCCCTTACTCATTTGGTTTGCTTAATTTCTATATTTTGTGAGGGATTTACTTCAAACTTAAAATATATATTCCTTATCATTACTCACATATTTCCTTTTCATTACCCACATCATATGTGGTAAGGTCCATAACTCTAATATTCATATTTCCAGGATTATCTCCCCTTTAATATTTTTTCTAAAAACAAATTGTAATATTTAACTATAACTTATTTATTACTCGAGATATTTACTACATACTTTAAACAAATGATCCTTTGCATCTTTCACATTATATACTTTCAGTATGCTTCATCTCTTCCACATGCATATTTTATTACATATGTGTACCGATTTCAAAGCTGCACTTTGGGGGACATATGTCAATTTCAAGCGACAGCTCTTGTTTCAATTAGTTTATGGTTCAGAATAGTGTTTATAAATATATGTTCTATTTTAGAAAAAAAAACTAATTCAAAGTTTGTGCATTATCCTATCCGATGTGCATGTTTGCGGCCCTAAATGAGTGAAACATTTGTTTATGTTCAAACACCTTTTATGTTTGCCGTGGAAGTGGTAAGCATTGTTTTGTTCGGTGCAGAATCTGAATAACACACTCATATGCGTTAATATAAATGTAAGTAAGATATGAGATGATACCAAGTGTAAATAATCAAAACAAAAGCCAATTTGTACAATGTTTCTTTTGACCCAACTAGTACTTCATATATTTCAACATAACGAGTCAAGTAAACAATCATCATTTGTGGAAGTCTGTCAGCCTCGCATACTGTCCCATTAATTTAAAATCGTCTTTCCAGGGCTTAGAAACCGTGCATTTACTATTCTACTCGTATTGATTCTGCGACGTGAAATGCATCTACAGGTACCCAGGTACCCGTGGGTAACTGACGTTCAGATACCCCGATATAAATTTCTTTCTTGTTCGGCGTGTCTCGAATCGTCCGTTTTGTGCCCCTCTTCTCATAATGCAGATGAGACTTCTTCTTATATCTTGGCATCGTGAATTGTCTCGATCTAAAATAGGTGCAGAGATGTATGTAACAACGCCATGACCATTTACACATATAGGTGCGCCTGTATTTCTTGGTAAACTACTAGTACTATAGTCGGTTGGGCTGCTGTAGCTGCTGAACCGCTTTGGCTCCTGGGCTGCTGTGGCTGCAGGGCTGTTGTGGCTCCTGGGCTGCTGTGGCTGTAGGACTGTTGTGGCTCCTGGGCTGTTGTGGCTGCAGGGCTGCTTTGGCTGCTGAGCTTTTGTGGCTGCTGAGCTGCTAAGGCTGCTGGGCTTCTATGGCTGCTGGGTTTCTGTGACTGCCGGCTTCTGTTGCTGCCGGCTGCTGTGGCTGGTAGGCCTTAAGGCTGCTTTGATGCTGGGGCTGATTTAAAGTAAAATAATGCTATTAAATAAATTCTCACGTCAAACTTTGATTTAGCTGCCTGGCAGCCAATCAGCCTAGCAGCCAAGAAGCGAGTTTAAGACTAAGACTTTCGTCCGGGCTATAACTCTGCAATCACTGGCTCTATGTAGCAACCAAAGCTAAATGTCGCATCTTTAACTGTAGATGTCATAAAACATGGTACCGCCACTATATGTAGCAACATCAACGCTACACATATATTTAGGCTTCGACATTTGACATTTAAGAGCGAAAGCATCCAAGCAGCCACAGCAGCCCAGCCGCCACAGCAGCCCAGCAGCCAAAGAAGACCAGCAGCAACAGCACCCCAGCCGCCAAAGCAGCCCAGGAGCCACAGCACACCAGCAGCCACAGCCGACTAGCAGCCACTGCAGCCCAGTCGCCACTACAGACCAGCCGCCACAGCAGATTAGCAGCCACGTCAGACCAGCAACAACAGCAGACTGACATCCGAAACAGCCCAGCAGCCAAAGCAAGTCAGCCGCCGTAAGAGCCCAGCAGCTACTGCAGCCCGCCAGCCACAGTAGCCTACCAGCCACAGCAGCCCACCAGAAATATTATGCTAGGTTGCTATGCAGCTTACCTCACGCTGCCAGGCTGCTGGTTGGTCAATTTTACGCTGCTGTGGCTGCTGGGCGGCCAATTTTACGCTGCTGTGGCTGCTAGACTTCTAGGCTGCTTGGCGGCCAATTTCACGCTGCTGTGGCT